>SRQL01000180.1:0-45898 GCA_018360575.1 Claviceps sp. LM454 group G7
AAAAAATTCTCGAAGATGATTGGCCAGCGAGAGGGTCAGGTGGCTGAGAGGGTCAGGTATGTAACAGGGGTCAGGGTCAGTTGTTCTATGCGCTCGCCACTCATCACGGGTTCGTCATTCGGTCCCTGTTGTACCTAGGTACCTAATGTACCTACACTTGTACCTTGGCAAGTTGCAACATCCCGTTCTCCATGCCATGTCTGGCCGCCCGGTCTTCGTTCAACCCTCGCATTCCGACTCTGCAACGTCATACTTTCTACCACGGGCGCTCCCGAGGCTGACCGCCTTGCTCTACCGACATGGGCGCCAGTGACTCCAAGATTGTCTTCAAGCAAGGCATCTTCAAGCTCTCCGAAGAACGCCATATTCGGCCAGACGACCCCTACTGGACCTCAGTGAGTGAAGCCCTCGCATTCAGGCCAAACCATCACGCAGCAGCAGAGCGTCATAGAGTAAATGCACATCTAACAGTCAGCCCAGTTTTGGGAACTTCCAGAGTCTTCCGAAGATGTGTTCAGCCTGTTCTCTCCAACAGACATTCGGCGCACCAGAGACCAAGCGCTCGAGAACCTCGAGACACTCATTCTAGCACTGACTTCTCGGCTGTTCCTGCTCCGACACCATCCATCTTTCCCCGACCCCGAGCTCGCCCCGGAACGAGATGCTCTGAATTGCATCCGAGTATTGACGAGGCTTCTGCCGTATTTGTACGAGAAGGAGAGCCTTGCTGCATGGGAGCAGCGCTTCTTTTGGGGCGCTCGCCGAAAACGAACTCGCCGTGCCGTCATCGCAAACGAAGTGCTGTTCGACGAGGCCGAAGCTGATAGGCAGGAACGCAAGGCAAACATCGACGAGTACGAAGAAGCGAAGCCTCTCGCTGAAGAGCTCATCGACACTTTGATCGACCTCTTGTTCTTCTCGAATCTGACTATTACGAGTCAGCCTCAGGGCCATGACAAGGTCACATTTGCCATATGGCAGAGCGGAGTCGGATGCAACACCGCTGTGGCTACTACCAAGGAGTTTGAAAGTAATCGGGCTGAAATCCTGAGGCTCTTAATGGCACTAGCTGGACAGAGCATGTACTCGACACCGGGTGTTTTGACTCAGACTGGGGTCCGAACGCTTACCTACCTCTGTGCTTGTCCGGACAAGCAGATCGTTTTGTCTGTTCTCTGTTCACTTCTGAATACTGTGAGTTTTCCGTTGAGGATTCATTAACCGACCGCCTGGGCAGAGAAACAAAGTGCTGATTTTTGTTTCTCATGATAATCCAGACTCTAAAATATAACCCCGCGACTTGGCGTGTTCCCTACAACAGCCTGGTGTTTCGCGATTCCAAGGAGCTTCTAGTTACACATTCACTACAGTTTCTGCTCGCGCTACTGGTGTACCCGATACCAGAGTCAATATCGCAGCCCACAACGTCTTCCAAGAATTTTTATCGCCATTTTCTAGGCCGACTACACCGTCCGCAGGATTTTCAATTCATTGTTGATGGAATGTCGCGGATTCTCAGTCAGCCCTTGAGCGAGAAAACCTCGTATCTCCCCGGAGCGCATGCAGCCACCAACTTTGCGCCTGAAATCCTGATGCTGTTTTGGGAGATGACGCAATGCAATAAGAGGTTCCGCTCCTTCATCATTGACACCGATAGAGTGCATGACTTTGTTGTCCTCACAATCTTTTACGCGCTAGAGTATAAAAGCGACGCTGCCAAGCAAGGCATCGTGCGCATGTGTGCATTTTTGCTGCAGACTCTGAGCGTGGACGTCAAATTTGGACCGAGCCTGAACAAAGTCTTCGAGGGCCAAGACAGTCTTCCCGCTGGCATTCGCATCACTGGATTTAAAGGCACATACTGCGATTTCTTGATCCATTCAATATATAACCTCATCACCCGTAGTCAGGGAAGTTTTGCGGCCATCTATCCGGCTCTGTTGGCGGTCATTAACAACATAGCCCCCCACATTGAGAACCTTGGCGCATCGGGCAGTTCGCAACTGATGCATCTATTCTCGTCCATGTCGTCGCCGTCTTTTCTGTTTGCCAACGAGACTAACTACCAGCTTCTGCATTCGCTCATGGAATCCATCAGCGCCATCATTGACAATAAATATCGACAAAATCCGCAGCTTCTTCTCGCCATTGTTAAGAACAGGAAACGCATTGAAGCCTTGCGATCGTTCACACTTGAGAGCGGAAAAGAAGACATAGAGAGGAGAACCCGGCTTAGGAAAGACCGTGGAGATCTCCACGATGCTGGATCCGGTAGAAGCTCGGTCGACAGCACAAGGAGCCAGCAAGCGGCAGCGACGACAAAGGCGCCGTCTCTGGACGATGTACCGGAGGACGGCGCATTTGCTATAGGAGGCTCGGACGATGACAGTGATGAAGATTCACAGCCCGCAGCGGTACAGTCAACCGCGAGTGCAACTCAGTCGCAGTCATCATCTGGTGCCAACGTCAACGATGATGCTGTTCCCATTCAGCTTAGGGGAATGTCTGAAAAGGCGCGTGGTAAGATGCCGATTGGAGCACAATCATTCTCCAGGCAGAACAGCACCACCAGCCTGGGTGATCAATCATCGTCGTCTCATATGCAGAGCGGTTCCTTCGAACCTTCATCCCAATGGATCGATAGCTGGCTCCCAGAGTTGCCCCTTCACAGCATCCTGACAGTCATTCAGCAGATAGCTAGCATTTTGCCTCGACAATCTAGTCGCGAAAGTCCTGTCCCTGATTTGATTCGTCGGATCCAAGAAATTAATCTAGTCGGGATCGAGCCATCACCAGCGCGCGTCCATTCCTTCGAGTGGTCTCCGCTTGCCCTAGGCTGGTATGAATCACTACTCTGGGGGATCATATTCTCCAATGAAATGCAGATGGCCAAGGGCACTATGGGTCTATGGACTGGCACGTCCATCAAACTATTTAGGGTGCAGGAAACTGCTGTGGCAGGACCTACCTTGACGTCTCCGAGGGGAGCAGTAGACGCTTTTGGAAGCAACATCGTGTCGCGCATTGGACAAATCAATTTCCGGGGTGGCCAAGCGCCAGCAACTAATATCAATTCTAGTCCGCCACCACCGGGACCTGGCTCATGATGCGAAGAAAGAGAGCAAACATGCACAGGCTCAAGCACACATCAACCTGACAGCTCTCTCCTTGCGTATATACTGACAGCTCATGCCCCCTTTACAAGAGACGACACGTGGTCGTATACCTCGTTTCCGGCATACGAATGTCTGTTCGAGGGAATCTCATGTTGCTGCCGGCAAGTCCATAGACCAAATTGGTCGGGATGTTACCTCCTAGCCTCGGGTTATGGGATGCAGTAAGATGTTTGTTGGGGAATAAGCTCTTGCTATGTCAATACGGCGAGGACTTCGTATGCTGTGGCCAAATTGAGTTCTCGACGGGAATTGCTTCTCTTCCGTCACCTGTGGCTTGCGTGAACACGTCCCACAGCACAGGTACATGCAGCCCCGCAAGGAATAACTCGGGGGCTCTTATTTATGGAGCCACGTGGCTAGGTACCTAAGTACAGGTATGTATGTGCCTATGTACCTCTTACACATGTATGTACATACATGCCACTCTGCCTACATGTACATACATACCATATCACCACTATGATTTAATGCGACAGTCAATTTAGACAACATATTCATACGTATAAGCTGCTTAATGTGCCTGACGTACGAACATTGCCGCCAGACACGGTAAATTTGATTGGGGCGCTCATCAGAACGGAACCCGACCCAAGGAGACGATCTCGTGCTACCTTGGCCTCGTTACACCAATATTCTTTCGTACTCCGCCAAGCCTACACGTGCCACGTCTACGGCCAAGCAAATCTTTGTAGGCACTGCCCTCGTTTCAGATGCGGTTGGTTGTCTTCATCGCTACGGACCGGCATTGCCTTGTCACTGTCCGTAAGCCACAGCCGGACACGAGATCCAAAGGCCGCCGCCGAGCTACGTTCGTGAAGCCTCGCCGTTTGAGGACCGGCATAATAAAGGGCCATGTGTGATTATTGATGTGCCCCATGCGGCTACCCGCCAGCGAAGGACCCAGTTTCCATTCGCATTCAATACTGTCACGGAATTTAACGCGTCAAAATCGGGGGTTTTCCTTCCATAATCTCTCGACTTTGTAACCAGAACACTTATCGATCGGCATGGCTGTCTCTCCCGAGCCGACATTTCCGCTTGCCGAGGAGGAGATCAAGCTGTATACTATACATGTGCGTTTCTGGTCAGTGGTTCCCAACATCTGGGGCGTAGAACATTTTGATCAGGCCTCCCGGTTTTTTATTGACGCTTCGTTTCGGGAGTCATAGATTTCGAGCAAGTATCTGAACCTCACGAGGCAAAAACTGCAGCTTACACGCCTTCCGCGAAATGGTCCTCAGCCGCACCGAACTGAGTCGTGGGAGCCAAAGGCGACTGTCGAGCGGCTCGTTGACTACTGGTTCGTTTTGCGACCGCTTGTTTGAATGCCAATTCAAGGTCTTGATTCGACGGAACTTTGCAACATACTGATTGTTGTAAAACAAATATGACAGGCTACAAAATTTCTCCTGGCGCGACCAGGAAGCTGACTTGAATGCAAACGTGCCTCAGTTCCGGACCGAAATGCGGACGTCGTCAACCGAAGCGCCAGTTCGTCTACATTTGATCCATTCAAGATCGACGTACGCCAACGCCGTTCCATGTCTCTTGATACCGCCCTTTCCCTTTACAAATCTCTGCTTGTCGCATCTCATCAACATTTTCACCTCGCCCGATGACCCGTCCAAGGATGTTCCTTTCCATCTCGTCATTCCATCACTACCTGGTCTGGGATTCAGTGACCCGATCAACAGCAACGGGCCAGTCCTTCCGCTCATAGCTCAAATGTTCGATGCGCTGATGAAGCGTCTCGGCTATGACTATTATCTCGCCAGCACGGCCACTCCATCGCCGAATTCTGTCACAGACATCGACTTTAGGCTGACCAACCACATTGCGTCTTCGCATCCCGATTCGTGTCTGGGCGTCCATTTGCTGTCGCCGCCTTTCCGCGCCCCAACTTGGCAGAGCGATCCATTGGAATGGCTTAAGTGGAAGACGGCGACGGTTCTGCAAACTCCTTGCTTGGGGTATACCCACCAAGATCTCATTGCTTTTCAGCAACAGCAACAGCAACAGCAACAGCAGATACGACAACTACCTGGACCAAAGCGGCTGCCGTTGTGTCCCGGTTTGAACATGGGTGTGAATGGGGGTTTCGAACCGAACCCACTTGCGTATGCGCTATGTGACTCACCTGCAGGTTTTCTTCTTTTTATCCTTGTGATCTTGAGGAATCTGGGCCCGGAGCACGAGTTCTCAAATCGAGATGTCATCAAGATGGTTTCGTTGACGTGGCTTCCTGGGCCGGAAGAAACTATGAGACTATGGACGCATTGCTGTTCAAGCTCTGGTGACTTGTCGAGGTCGTCTCTCAAGCCAAAAGTAGGGGTCACGATTTTTTCAGGGGCCAAG
Organism: Claviceps sp. LM454 group G7; assembly: GCA_018360575.1. Taxonomy (NCBI): domain Eukaryota; kingdom Fungi; phylum Ascomycota; class Sordariomycetes; order Hypocreales; family Clavicipitaceae; genus Claviceps; species Claviceps sp. LM454 group G7. Next base: position 5,532 of record SRQL01000180.1, read on the forward strand.
AGCGAAACATGCGAGAATTCACAACAGAGAGATAGCCTGCCCCTGCCGATCTCAAGTCCCGGCGTGCACACGTGTCTTGCCTGGGGCAGATCCAGATTCAACATCGTCTCTTCCCAGACTGTTGCTGGAAGTCCCGGGTTGTTAGCGTGGGATAGGCCGGAAGTGATTGCCACAGGGGTGAGGGAGCTGGCAAAGGCGATAATCGCCAGTGATGATAGGTTACAGGCCGCCAAGGAACCTGGCGCAGCCATGCAGGAACTCATAGCCGGAGGAGATGAGGGTGATGAAAGATTCCTTCCTGTAGAGTTGCTCCTTGGGGGAGAAAGAGCAAAGAAATTGAGTAGTGAGGGCGAGCCCCCGCCACTGTTTCCTGTGCTGCGAGCATCGTGCCCAGAACTTGCTGTGGATCATACAGACAGAGATGATGGCAGCCAAGAGTTTGAATGGAGAAAAGCAGCTTAATTCTGAGCCGGAGCTGGGAGAATCGTGGCGGCGGTTCTTATATACACGATAAAAATGTTGGGCCAAGCAAGGTGCATCAGATTATGATTCCCAAAGAAAGAAGCGATCGCATGTCACTGCGTGTTGATGAAGAGGTACCTAAACATCGTGCTGCAGGGAACATTGGTGGGGGTCGTTGGCGGCACGCTGCTTGGAGGCTGGTTACTCTGCAGTGGTCCGTGCGCAAACAGCTTCCGGCCCAACATCCAGTGTCCACACCACTGATGACCCTGTTCTGAACGTGAAGGCATCACATCGTTTACGTGCTGCCTCTTCGTCGAGTCTCGGCAACGACCTTGCGATAAAGTCTCAAGAGTTCCTCGAGGCTTCTTGAACGCGCCTTCGTGTACAAACGACTTCGATGCGACTTACGATGCCCCTCCGCTGACACCACCCGACATCGCACCGCCACCAACCATGTCGACTCGTTACGGGGGCGGCCACTCGATGCGCAACGGCAACGGCTACGGAAATCTCGGCAGGGGTCCGGAAAACTACGATACATACAACGATGGCCGGCCGAGAGACAGACTCGATCGATATGGCTCGCCATCGCAGACCATGCGCGGCCCGCCTCCGCCTCCCGCCATTCGCAATATGCCCTCGCGGTCGCGTATCCAGAACACGAGTGCTGAGCGGCAAATAACCCAGGTTCTCGAGCACATACGCGCTGATTGGCCGTCCATGTGCGAGAATGAGTCGTTGCCCGTGCAGCTTGCGCTGCAATTGCTCGACACGAGCTCTGTCGGCCGGGCCCATGAATATCGCAAGTTTCAGGATACTCACAGGTATCTTCAGGATTCGCTCAAGAACATTGTCCACGAACACCACCAAGGCTTCAACAGTTCGATCGGTACCTTCCACAAGATCCAGGGCAGTATACAGGCTTCGCAGAAGCGAGTTCGAGAGCTCAAAGAGTCGTTGGCAGGGTCCAAAGCCAGCTTGTGCTCTACCGATCCTGGGCTCAAGAAACTGTCCAAGACGTCTCAGGACTACGAAGAGCTGTTACAGACGTTGAATGAGCTGGATGACCTGCGCGCGGTGCCGGACCAGCTGGAAGCGCGTATATCGGAGAAGCGCTTCCTGGCTGCGGTGGAAGTGCTGCAGAATGCACTGCGGAAGCTGCGGCGGCCAGAGCTCGACAGTATTAAAGCGTTGAACGATCTGCGGCTGTACCTGGCCAACCAGGAAACTGCGCTCATGGATATTCTTGTTGAAGAGCTGCATGAGCACTTGTACCTCAAGTCGCCCTACTGCCAGGAGCGATGGCAGAGTCTTGCTAAGGCGCAAGGCGCCTTTGCCGATGCCTACGGAGATACCAGCGGCATCGTCCCCTTTCACACTGTTCTCGAGACAATGGAGCTGGAAAAGGCCGCTGCGGAAGATCCTATGAAGAATCCAGAGGCAGACACGTTTAACTACATTGGGTTGCTGGTCGAGGCCCTAAACAAGCTCGGTCGACTGCAGAATGCGGTCGAGAACTTAAAGCAGCGACTGCCAGTGGAACTGTTTGGCGTGGTGAACGAGACAATTAACGAGGTGGACCAGCGCCATCCAAGCTCTCTTAGAGGCACCGCCGCAAAGACGGAAGGATTCTTTGTCTACGACAGCCGAGACACGCAAATGCGAGCCGACGTCATCTACGATTTGTTGTGGACTCTGTATGGAAAGTTTGAGGCCATCGCGGAAGGCCAGCGCATCTTTCACGAGTTCGTCAAGGCACTCATTCGTCGCGAGGGGGCCGGGAATAACAGCGCACTGCTGGGCAGCTTCAAAGAACTCTGGAATCTGTACCAAAACGAGATCCGATCTCTGCTACACAACTACGTTACAACCGATGCGGACGTCTACCAGTTTGACTCGCCGAATCCTGGCGCCAGTTTCATCGGCAAGAAGGACGTGATGCGGGAGCACTTATTCAAATTCGCCGAGGCGGATGCAAAGTCGGTGGAAATGGTGACCGAGTACGACGCCCTCGAAGGCATCATCCAAGCCACCGTCCCCGGGCTGACCAGTACTTCCCGCAAGGGGGTCTCCGACGCGAAGAAAACCAACCGCGTCACCATGGACGGGGCCCTCACGCGACGACACACGGGACAGGGCTCTTCTGGCAAACACGTCATCGGCACGTACAAGTCGCTGGTTGAGCCCAGCGTCTTCAACATGAGCCTACTGCTGCCCCCTACGCTGACCTTTCTGCAGCGGCTCCGGACCATCGTGCCGCCGGGATCGGATCTCGCGACCAGCACCCTGACTACATTCCTCGACAACTTCCTCGTCAATGTATTCCAGCCGCAGTTGGACGAAACGCTGATGAAGCTGAGTGATTCCGTCTTTGTAGAGGCCGATTCATTCGCCCAGGATCAGTCGTGGAACCTCGTTGCGCCCCGGCCCGTCTTCAAGGGGACTACTCTATTTTTCCAGATTGTCACGGCATTCTGCAAGATGCTGGGCACCATTCCGCCGGACCAGGCCCTCAGCTCCCTCATTGTCACGCAGATGGCGCGATACTACGATCGATGCCTCGAATGGTACAAGTCTCTGGTGACCAAGACGCAAGAACAGGGCAAAGACGCCGCGAATAACAATCTCCGTGCCGCGGCCCGGTTCTCCATTCAGCTCGGTCCACTGGAGGAAGTGGTGCAGCAGCTGTGGAAGGCGGAAGAGGACGTGGACGACGTGACGGCCCTGCTGGACAGGGAGATCCAGGAGCTGGTGGAACAGACCAACGAGTCGCGACTAGAGGCCAACGATGTGATTCAGGACCGCGACACGATCTTGTCGCTGTGTCTCTTGTACACGAGCATGAAGTGGCTTGCGGCCAAGATTTCCGGACTGAGACACATAACAGTGCATGAGACGGATTCTTCGCGGCAAGCTATTCCGAGGCAGACGACTCGACGCTGGACTCTGATGGGCGAACTTGGCGGTAAGACTGCTGGGTCGTCGTCATCTGAGCAGGTGCCTGTTCATTTGCCATTGACGCAAGAAACGGTGCAGTATGTTTTGCCTCTCCCCCTCTCCGCCCCTCGTCTTATTTTCTGAACCTTTATTTCTTTTGTGTGCTGTTTTCTTTGCACTCGCTCCACATCTCCATATTTACACAGCTTACTAAACTAATTGAACAGGAAATTCGACAATATCGTCACCTCCTACGAAGATCTCGCCACCACGGCCCTCCTCACACTCCACATGGAAGCCCGCTGCCGCATCATCTACTCTCTCCGGAATGCCCTCTCTCCCGACCTAGCACCCTATCTTCTCGACCGAGAAGTCCGCGAGCCCGACCCAGCTATTCTGAGCCTGAACCTCGAACTAGTCCTATTTGATGAGACGATTGTGCGGTCCCTCCGCGCCAAGGAGGTTTCTTTTATTCGCACAGGTCTTGGGCGCCTCATCAACTACTACCTCGTGGCGAATGCTAGGCTTGCATCACCGATGAATGAGAGGGGCTGTGGACGCATGCAGCTCAACATTCTTGTCTTGCAGCAGAACCTGAAGAATATTGAAGAGGGTGTGGATTTGGCGCGTGCGGCGAATTATTTTGCATTGTTTGAGAGGGGCCCGGATGCGATTCTGGAAAAGGCCCGGGCGGTCCGGGATAGCAGGACCGAGGCAGAGGATGGGGAGAGAGATGGGGAGAGAGATGGGGAGAAGGATGAGGGAGAGGCGGTGGGAGGGGAATCTGCTGTGGATGTGTTTACGTATGAGGAGCTCAAGGCGTTGATGGAGTTATGCTTCAGTGAGCCGATGGCGGATCGGGAGCGCGGGATAGCGAGTTCAGCGAGGAAAAGGATGGATGATAAATTGCTGGGGTTGAGTGAGCAGATGTGGCCGGGAAGTTCTGATGGCTAGGGATACATGGCTTGTATTTTTATTCTTTTTCGTTGCGTGTACCTTTTTCTCTCTCTCTTCCTGTCCTTTTTCTTTTGCTTTCTCTTTCTTTCTTTGTTTCTTTCTTCTGTTTCATTTTTGTTCAGTCGAACGTCTACGTCTGCGATGGACGGCATATGGGGGAGGCGGTCTTTGGTGGCACAAATGTATGAGGAACGCTCACAACTTGCGTCGATACAGACATGGCGAGCACGAGCTAGGGGCTAAGTCCATTACGGGTGACGGATGTTCTCGTGTGCACTGTGAAAACCGCGCCTTCAGCTGGTCTGCAGGAACTCTCCATTGACATCGCGAACACGTTGCGTCGCTTACTCCGGAAACTACTTAAAAGTACTCAAGAAGATATCCACAGCGCTAAAGGTCAAGAATTTGCATGTCATGTATTATAGGTATATGTACCTACATGGTTGCCAACTTGCTTTACAACGTCAGACAATGACGTCAAACCGTACTAGACAAATAAGGGACCAACTGGGTTTCGTTGGAACGCTGAGATACTACTACCTACCTAGGCAACGAGCGTGTCGGCCCGGGCTCATATGCAACGACTGCTCTCTTCGCTGCGCTATCTTATTATTCAGGTAGTCTTAATAATAATAAGGCCAATCCAATACATATATGATCGGTAATCTCGTAACGAAGATGTCAAGCAAAGTCTTGAGTATATCGCTTCTTCCGCTGTATATTGACCAGTCAAGACTCAAGGCCCATGATGCTCGGCAAGACGCCGAGGCCTCTTACGTCACCAGCCGCAATGACGATACACAACAAATCTGCCAACTACCTACCTACATACTATGCCGTCATCAGTCTTGCACCGCAAGTGAAGGTCGTTGTGTAACCCCCTATTCGGGACTCAGATGACTTTCATCCGTTCCCAGATTTCGTTGCTGTTGCATAGGTATTTTGACTTGTTCACCCCGCAACGGCATTCCGAGTCAAGTGCCACATGGGTGGTCCTTCAGCGGACTACATACTCGTGGGTATGACCTTTTGAAAAGAACACCCACTAATGTATATCTAGTGGTAGGTATCAGACAGAAAGATGGTGGATTGACGGTCCACGGAAGGGGCTGAAGTGGCTTTTGATGGCCGTTGCTTTGCAAGAGCAGTGTTTTACGGAGTAAATGCTGCTGGTTACATATCTAGGTAGATCTGATGCGATTGTGAAACCGGCCGCTAGGGACTCATCGCGCAGTCTGCGGGCAGTGAACAAGAAAGGCCCTGGTTTGGAACAAGAGAGCTGGGGAGGCCTCCTGTTATTACGGGCATGTTTGAGGTCCGAAGACGGGTTTTTCATCATCCAGATCAGGTTGGATCATATGCAGGCTATGCTGCATCATGATTCCTCGGCAGTCACGCAATCGTCATGCCTTGGAGTCTTTGGACCACTGGACGCGGCGTAGCCTCAGGTACCTAGGGTTCAAAGAAATGCAACTTGCGCCCCCAAAGCCTTAAGATTCAAGACGGAACGACGCCACTTGTAATAAATAACTCTTGAGCCTTGAACGACTTGCAAGTTGCTGCACAACTTACAAGGCTACGGGCCGCGGCATAAGACGGGAACGGGGAACAGGGGAACGGGGGCGGGGCGATGGGGGGGAAACGAAGGGCCTGGGGAAGCGCACACAGCATCCGCGGCCGCGTCCGTGCGAGTTTCACTTGGTTTGACGGCCGCGTTCTAAAAGTTTACCCCAGCGTGACTATGTAAGTACATATCAAGTACATATGTACATACTCCGTACGGAGTGGGATGGAAGAATTATGCACGCAGCAGTGCAGCACAGAAGTTACACTGGAACCTCTCTGCGAGCCAAAGGGCCCAAACTTCCAAAGGCATTGGCCGAAAAGTTTAGCTCAAAAGTCAATCGGGCCCCTGGTCCGAGCGAATTGGCGCCGCTCCATTCGTTGTTTCTGTGTTTCGCCTTCGCCGAGTTAGCGGCTACCTAGCCTTATTGGCGGACTCCGAGGAAGCAGATAAGTACTTGCCCCTGTTATTGTCTTTCTGTGTGCTGTACGGAGTATCGAGTTGGTCTCTGTTTGGTGCCCGGAGCGGTGCACATCAGAGTGGACATCCCCCCCGGGCGCACAGGTTGAAGAAGCAAGGGGCATATATATTGTAGGTAGTGCCGCAGTGGCCAACGGGCGCGTGGCTGTGTTTCTCGGGAAGGTCTTTTGACTCTTGTTGGCCAAGAAGGTTGCGTGAATGATTGAATCAATGACAATGAATCCTCGAGACCCTTGATCGGAAAAGGGCGAAGAAGTTGTTGTTGCTTCTGTGGCGGCAGTGACCCACTGCCCCTTTTCGTCGTGGTGAGGTACGGTGTACCGTGTCCCACACGCACTTTCGAGACTCGAGAGTCGATCATCGATGGCCACTCAGGAGCGGTGAATTGGGTCCCCAATCAAGTCGGTGATGAGATTGAGCTGTCGAGTGGGGCGGTTAGATGGGATTCATCAAAACTTCAAAAGGGAGACAGCTCTGCTGGAGTCGTCGTCGGAGCGAGCGACCAGCACAGAAGTACCTAGCGGGGCGCTGTGTGTTGGAACTTGGGCGGCGTTGGGGCGCCGTTGCTCGCTACCACTGCCACCACTGCCAGGTAGATATACATATGTATGTACATAGGCTCATCGGTACATACATGATACCTACATGTACATAGGTAGGTACATGCCATGCTTGTGCCAGCCTGGCCCAGCCATGATGCTCCATGTCAATTGTCAACACACTCCAGGAAGTCCAGCCCAGCTGCAACTTGCCAGTCACCAGCGAACACACACTCGACACATGCGCCACATCTCGCGCGCTTCCCCCTGAGACGCACACATTTGCTGTCTTAACTCCTGCAAGCACCTCATCGCCATTCGCATCATTCACACCATTCGGCTGCACTTTGCCGACAACTCTTGACTACTCCTTTCTCCTGCTTTGCTTACCTAGAAGCGCGCAACGCTTGTTATTTCTTGACATTGTCTGGCTTTTTCACAATCACCCCCATCGTCGTCGTTTGTGCGACGCCCTCTTCCTCCCGCTGCTCCTTCTCGTCCGTAACAACGCTTGGACGCTCGAAAATCTTACTTCGAGTGGTCGCGCATGACTGCAAACAGAGGCCATCGTACACGACATCGCGAGCGAGCCATCTCGTTAATACGACCGCGCCCACCGCCTTTGTAGGCTTCAGACCTTGGCCGCGAGCCTTCAATTAGCCCACCATGGCGAATCCGTGAGTCTCTTGGCTACGACTTCAATATCCTCATCATTTCGTTTCCAGCCTTGTGTGACTTGAACCTAGGCTGGGACGAACTATGTAGGCTTCCTTTGTCATATGCTGACTCCCGGGTGCAGCTTCAGTGTCGCCCTCCGCTCCTTCTGGCATACTATGACCAGCAACGATAGACGTAAGTCAACTTATTCAGCCCATCAGTCACAACGGCCGGCATAACCAATCGACTTCTATAGATTCATCATTTGATTCACCACAACGGACCGGCCGCCACGTGCCTCTGCAAAATGGTCGCGAGGGTATTCTCACGGGCGTTGCCACTGCCTCTGATTCGCGTGCCGACGTCAGCTCTCCCTACTCCGACGAAGGCAGCCGCGGCTCGCCTACGCGAAATGGCACCCAAAGTCCCATCGCACGAGGCTACTCACCTGGCATGCGCTCACAGGCGGCTCAAGGAGGTGATGGATTCGAGCTGCAGAGCCCCGGTGACGTTCCCATGCAGCCTTTCCAAAACGGCCTCCCACCCGCACCCCCTGTCCGATACTCATGGCAGCGTATCGACTCGTGGGCCGAAGAAAACTATCCGGAACTTTGGGATCAGCTAGGCGAGGGTGCCACCCCCAACGACCTCAACGATCTCGAGCACCAACTCGATTGCTCCCTGCCCCAGGATGTTCGCGAGTCACTAATGGTCCATGATGGTCAAGAGCGGGGTGGAAGGCCGACGGGCATTATTTTCGGCTCCATGCTCATGGACTGCGAAGAGATTGCCCAGGAATGGGAAACGTGGCGAAGGGTGAACCAGCAATATCTCTTGGATACCACCACGGCCAAGCCGACCACACCATCCAAAGCCTTTGGGGGCAGCAATGAAGCGTCATCGTCGAAACAGCCGCCGCCACGACCTTCGTCCCCGTCTTCTTCCGCCGGCGATGGCGAGTGGCGGCAAAGTCTGCTGGCCCGCCAGGGCTCAGTACCACCCAATAGCGTTCAGAAAGCGTATGCCCACGCCGGTTGGATCCCCTTGGTCCGCGATTGGGGCGGTAACAACTTGGCCGTCGATCTGGCCCCCGGACCCAATGGTCGCTGGGGCCAAATTATTCTGTTTGGCCGAGACTACGACACGAAATATGTGGTGGCTCGCTCTTGGGGATCCTTCCTCGCTCTCGTCGCCGATGACCTCAACAGCGGCAAGTGGTTTGTTGAGGAGGAAAGCGGCGAACTCAAGCTACGCGAGTTCAAGGATGCGCGAGTCGAACCGGCTTACTTCAACATTCTACGGTGGAGAATGGACCAGAAACACGGACGACGACCACCCACCAACAAGCGGCAATCCATGGCGGCCGGCAAGGCCCCCTCTCCCCGCGGCTCCCGCTCTGCGTCTCCCTACGGCAGTCCTGTGGAAGCCAGTGGTGACGTGAGAGGCCGATCTCTGCAACGACTCAGCGGCTCATCGCCACTAGCCAGCCCGATGCGAGCTTCAACATATGGCAAAGCTCCCCTGACTAGAGTCACAGAGGAAAGCGCCAATCTCGAAATCCCGGGTGTCCCCGTCATTGAGCCGAGCAAGCTCGTTGAGGTGGAGACGCCGCGCCCAAGCGAGGATGGAAAGACGGCCACTGCGCAATCGGAAGCCGATTTGCTCAAAGATAAGGACAAGGAAACTGATGATGCCGTTCCTGTCAGCATGAATGGAAAAGCTGCTCCTGTCACGGATGCCGCCATGAAGACGATTGAGATTTAATCCACACTCCACGGGACGATTGAGCAACTCGGATTGGCGGAACCCGACGCAGCGGCAAATGTTTGAAAAAAAAAATCATTTAGGAGACGACGGCATGAACAAGTCTAATTTTCTTTCTCTCGCACATTGAGGTTTCCACCCATTTTGTCATTCCACATCTCACAAGACACTCACACACACGCACGCACGCATACACGTTGATTCCCACGATTGGCAATACTGGGTGGATGCGGAGATGACCTTTTTTGTTATTACCACGATATTTCAGTGCATTTTCATTCATAGAGGCGTTTTAGGGCATCGAGCTGGCTGACCCAGAGCGGCTGTATGAACATTATTTTTCTGGTTGCGCTTTCTATTTTCGTAGGGGCACGGGTTTTTTTTTCTTGAGGAACACGAAATATGTTTTATAAACTTGAGAAAAGAAACAAAAAAGGAGGCCTGGAGAAGAAGATGGGAAAGGGGGAAGGAAAGACGAGGCCTTTATTGATTGACGCGCGTGTGGTTAATTTGATGGGACTTTCAAATTTGTGACTTGTGGCACAACTGCGCGTCTCCGGGATGAGGTTTGCCCACAGGCCATCCGAAGCGCACGGTCTTATATGCACTGGACTCCTTTTCTTCATACTTTTCTGGGCGGTGGGTGGGTGTACTTTGATTTGCGATATGATACCGGGTTTTTGAGGCTTTTCGCCTGTCTTATTCTTTTCACGCGCGCGGGGGCCTGGGGACGGGGACCCGATATCACAAAGATTGGCATGGGCAGGCTTGTGCCCTCTTGTCCTCTTTGTGTGAGGGTCCTGTGGGGTGGCTTTCTGTATATCAGATGCGGAAAAGGGAGAGAGAGGGTACAAGGGAGGACTGGACTGGGGTGGGATGGAAGTGTATTTTTTTAACTACCTTTTATATTTATCAATTAATAGTACTTGGTTGTACAGAATATGGACGTGGCGTGAGCAGGCATGGAAGCCTGGGTGGTGTTGATTCTGGTGATGTGTGCATCACTGCATATACGCAGCAGGTATGTAAACTACCTAGGTACCGTACCTAATATGTAGGTATTTCTGAATCGATAGATAAAGCGACAGCTTTCTCATGGTCGTCTAGATCCATTTCTTGTGTCTCGACTCTCGACTCGTCCTCTAGATGACTTTGCGATATAATGAGGCCTTCTCATACGTCACACCGTATGCAAACTCACTTCCACAACCCCAAGTTCTCATGAACATGACACAACGTAACAGACATTGACAAAGGAAGGCACATAACATATCGCCTTCATCCTTGATTTTCGTTCGCATATACAGTTTACAGTTCAACCACCTATCTACAGTTCGCCTCCCATCCTACTCATCACGGCCAGCTTTCGCCGCAAAATACCCCTACATACTTAGTACTGTGTCCTTCCCTCGGAATTCCACGTCCACGTCCACGTCGATGGTCAGTCTATTTAGCTATAATACCGAACCCCCCTCGGCGCAAACCTCCTCTGCGACCGCGCCGCATGCGAAACCTTCAGTGTGCTCCCCTGTCCAGGAGCGCATATCGTGCCCCCCGCGACGGGCTGTGGCGCGGACCAGGCACCGCTGACGCAGCGCTGGTATGAGGTGCCTCCGATGCAGTTCCAGAGATCGCCGGAGCAAGCAGAGCCGGCGGAGATTGCGGTGGAGGCGCTGCCACTGCTGCCACTGCTGCCACTGCTGCCGCTGCTTCCACTGCTACCGCTGCTTCCACCAGTGCTCAGAGGAGAAGCTGGCTTAGGAGGACTGACAGCGCTGGAAGCATTCGAGGAATCAGAACCACTAGCAGGAACGACAGCATTGGCAGCGCCGCCAGACATGCCACACTGAGACTGGGGCTGGGTAGACAATCCACTAGGCTTGGTGACGTTATCAGCGGCAGCAGCGGACGCAGCGGGAGTAGCCGGTGCCGAAGGAGAAGAACCAGTAGGACCAGCCTGAGGATTCTGATCAGTCTTTGGCTGTCCAGCCGCAGAAGCCGCCGGTTGTGAGGCGCCTCCATTCCCACCCGCAGCAGCAGCAGCAGCAGGAGCCTTGCAGTTGCCCGATGTCGCACTCCCCGGCGTCAACACCATGTTCGACGGTCCAAAGTTGTCCACATCCTTGCCCGGGTCCGGAAACGCCACGTCTGAGCTCTCCTTCGTGGAACAGCCATTCCCGATATTGGCCACAAACATGTCAGGGAGCCCGTTCAGAAAAGTCTGCGAGCCGCCCGAGCCGGTGATACTGACTGGTGCGCAGTTCATGTACATTTCGCGGTTGCCGACCTTGTTGAACCATGTCCATGCGAGTGTATAGTTCCCCGAGGCGAGCTCCTTCGGGATGGTAAAGTCATATGTGAACGGATCCGCCGCGTCGCGGTTATCGCCCATGTTGCCCGCTGTGTTCTTCGCGGGACAGCCTCCCTGGATGGACTTGATGACCTTCCACACGGAGCTCTTGGTGGGTTTCAGATCTGTCGTCAGGGAGACTTGACAAGAGCCGCCACCGTGGACAGCTTGCCCGATGAATTTGAGTGTTTGCTTGCTTCCCTGGGGGTATACGTTGCTGACGTCGTTGGGAGATGGACTGTAGCCGCTGCCGAATTTGCACGGGAAGTCAACTCCCGAGTCGGCGAGGGGGCCGTTGCTGAGGCCGGCTTTGTTGAAGGGAACGGGGTTTCCCATGATCATGTGAGCGCTGGCGAGATTGGCCAGGCCAGCGAGTGCGAGAGCTTTGAGGAGCATGTTCATCCTGAAGGAATGCAAGAGGGTATAGAAAGAATATGTAAAGAAAGTGAGCAGTCTACGCGTGCCAGACGCAAGATTCTCGTGATGCTGCTAATGCAAGATAAAAAGACGGTATTGTATAAATGGTATCGTCAAAACAAGTCCAAGCCGAGCAGGGGTATATTGATGCAAAGTTGATAGAAGGAGTGAGCTAAAAGTGAGGTTAGTTGGCTGTACATGGGAGAGGGTGGTGGCTGCGGGACCAATGCGTCCAACTTGGAGTTCTAAAGCAGAGAGGTTGAAAGGGATAATTACTCTAGTGAAAGCCAAATGGACGTAATTTGGAAGACAGCCAGGCCCAGCCTTGGTAGAGAAGAAAGAAGAAGAGAATGTGACTTTGTCGACAAAAAGCAGTTGTTGACAAGAATGTCTGCAGATATGCAGCAAGTCCAGGGATATATATGTCAAACTCGCAAATCGTCCCTCATCGATCCTGACTCCTGTGCAGCCCAATATCTGCAGGGAGCCTCAGAACAAGTCAACGCGACCAGATCATAGATGTGACAAAGGGGTCTTCTGGGAAGACATCGTGGAACACGAGTGACAATATCTGGCCCATCATTTCAGCGGTCATCGCCTCTCCAGCCAACAGCACCTTGTAGACACGCAGGTAGGGGACACAATAAGCCCAGCGCTTCCCAGCCCGTCATCCACGCATTAATCGCGAACGTCACACGGTTTCATTACCCGCGAGCTAGTCGCCAGAACCTGCGAAGACGTTCCCGACGATTCGCCCCCAGAAGGTAGAGGGGGACTTTGGCGCCGGGAACAAGGGCGTGCCGCATGATGCATTACATCGGGCTTTTGGTCTGCGCGCTTGTCTGCAAGGGGCGCTTAATAAGAGCGGTGCAGCGTGCAGGGCGGCTTGAGTCGAGCGGTAAGAAGATGGGATGGAAATGCGGCTGCACTGAACAGAACAGCCCTTGCTTTGCTGGTGTTGGTGTTGTCGAGTTCGATCTTGTGTTCCTGATTCGACGGTTGGTCCGAGTGTTTTTGACGCGATGAATTCGAAAGTGGATGGTCTGTGAAAATGGGGAGAATTGAGTGGGCGACCTCTTGACTCTTGAGTCTTGACTCTTCACCATTCTCTCCCCTTCCCAGACGTTGCAGTACATACCTAATTGTCGCTGGGCTTTCCATCAGGATTCAGCACACCATCTCGCAGAGCTTGTATTTGACTCGGAGGAAACAAAAAAGTATAACAGAGCACAACACAAGTTAGTTACAGGTAAAGTAAGGACATTCCATCCTGTAGGCTGTGATTGGCCACACCTTACTCCGTAGCCGCTGTGTTCTTCGTCTTCTGTGCTCCCGTTCGTGGAACACCAAGGGCAAGCACCCAATGAACCAGGGTTCAGGTCTCTGCGGTGCAGACTGCAGCATTGACGACCCCACGCGGCAAAAGGACAAAGAAAGGGGAGCTCAAAGGGGCCGGCAACGTGGAGACCGAACGAGATAAGATGAACAGTCGGGGAGATTTACACTATGTAGCATTTTTTTTGGGTGGTTTGTTAAAATCATAGTGTGTGCGTGTAGTCGCAGCTGAGGAATCTCGTCCACTGATCACGCTGTGTCCGCTCGTTCAGAGGGATGAACAACCAATCTCGATTCTCACCTCTTCTATTGTACGGGTTGAACCTAGGTACCTATGTATGTATGTACTCCGTGAGTCCGTACATTAGGCAGGTACATATGTACATATGTACCTACATAGGTACTCCGTACAGTACCTAGGTACCTAACCTATGGAAAGGAAGGTACCTAGAGAAAACGCGGAACATGACGGCAGCGACGACTCTTCATATGCATGAACCTACTCTCGGCTCGACTACTTTACTTTTTTGACAAGCCGCATAGAAGCTCCTAAATTCTAATGCACACAATCCCATGATTCCCGTCTGATCTGTCCAGTCCAACAATGCCCCCAGGGCCCAGGCTCCAGCTCGCTCCAGTGTCCACTCAAGTCCCACATAAACTCTCCCGCACCGACGGAAGCGTCCCGAATCCCGATCCTAATTCCCGATTATACGGAGTAGTCGCTGGCGCTACGTATCCCGAGTCCCTGACAACGCGGACCTGGGTGCATCACGGCAGTTGCCGAAACGAGGGGTGTTGTATCAAAGAAAGCGTGGCTCAGTAACCATCTCTGCCGTATCACGGAGTGTAGCCCTGTACATCCGCGATGGGGAGAGCCGTTAGATTGGGCTGGCATAAAACTTTTCACACGACGCGGACTGTCTTCTCTGCTCTCATTCTATCGGCGCTGTCGGACGTCCTCTTACATGAAGATGAGCATAAAAAATATCTATTTCGTATCTAACTCTCAAGACTAAGCCCTCCCTTTCCGCCTTACAGGTGTGCATCGGCCATCCAAAGACAGACATGGGCCATGGCTCAGCTCGATGACATTCTCGCCAAATGAATGCAGACGAATACTTCGTCAAGTAGTGGGTGGCTGAAATCTCATTAGTGGTGAACAACCTGAAAGGAGTCAACAGTCAGACAAACCTGAGGCGCTAAGTATCGTCTTGTCCAAATCGCCTTCCTCTCCTGTCGGAATTCCTCAAAGTCCCAGTCTCGCAGCTCCAAGTCGTCCAGTTTCAGAAACTCGTAGACCCACGTGCCGATTTCCTCTCCCAGGAACCCATTACTCCCAATCTTTCCGAGCACTTGCACTCGGACTGAACGTCGTTCATAGTCAGGGCCCTCGTAGCAATCCAGCTTCTGAATCATGGCCTCGGTCAAGCCCGTGACAAGGAGACCTGTAATTTTCTGCCCGGCTTCAGGAACGGCCGCCGGGTACTTTACATTCTTTACCCGGTGGCGGCGGAAGTCTTTGAGAACGGAAGGCGTGAAAGTATGAAGATCGCAAATTTTCTGTGGGGGCTCCTTGTCGCCGTAGACAACGGTGAAAAAGACCTCGCGGGCCATCTTGATGACTCATTAGCTCTCGAAGCTGCCAAGCGCTTATACATCATATCTCGTCTCATACCAGTGTGCCTAACAAGGGTCAGTCTGGGTGAAGTCAGGATGTGTGCGAGGCTCGAGCCTTCAAGAATCAACCTCAGGGCTTATTCCCTCTTTCACGTGCCAGTGTGCCACTTACCATATACAAATAAAGTATGCTCTCCACTCATCCTGATTGATCAATGGCGTTTTTCGACGCTATGCGATTGAATTATCGGTAATTTCGGTTCTCGTGTTGTTGTTTTGTGTCTAAATGTTGATGTGTCATATCAGCCCTGTCATGTGTTGTGTAGGTTCTGGTTCGGATAGTGTTGTCTTGCTTCCTACTTATCGATATCCGAAAAAGCAGTGAGTTGCTGCTTGGAAAGGCTGGAATCTGAGCCAAAGAATGGTGTAGATTTTTGAACTGAAGAGAATTCAATATCTAGAGAAACAAATACATACGACGTAGGTAGCTGGCAGAATTTCGCCCAGAACTTTTGTTGGTGCGGGGTTCAGGAGTTGCATGATGCATAATATGACACAGTATGTACTCCGTAGATGTGGATAGGCTGGAATGATTGTATCGAACAGATTCACCTCATTAGTGACTGGTAAATGGTCCAAGAACCTTGCCTACAGTATGTACGCAATTCACAGAGCTGTATGCCATCCCGATTTCCGACCTCTTGCATTGATTGACGTTGGCAAATCCTCCGAAAAAGTAACGACTTCAGGGTATTTTCCGCGGGGCCACCGCATCGTGCATGAACACATCGAGAAAGATGCGATAAGATAAGAAGCCGAGGGATTGCTGCGTTCACCCCAGGTCGTTTGGGCGTGCAGCATCCTGACGCCGGATAAAACCTATTGCGAGGCCTAGCGTCAGTGGTTTTGGTGAACAGTGGCCCCCAGATTCGAGCTTTCTACAATTTTCATACGCGACTGCCTGTTCATCGCTTTCCCTGTCCTGTCTCTAATCCCAACACCCAGAGCTGCATGCACGCGATTTCGGTACGCCGTCGCGACAACAGTTTCCTCTACGGTCCAAGAACACAGCAGACTTTCATTCCCACATAGCAAAGGGGATCTATAATCAGTTGTATTCTTTTTTATCTTACTTCGATATCCACTTCTTCCTTCTTTTCTCTTTCCTTCTTCCTTCGCTCGCAGCCCACTTGTGCAGCTTCGACTTCGCGACAAAGGTATCACCACCATTCACTGCCGACTCTGTGATAACTGTCCGCCACACGCCGATCAGCGCAACACCAATACCCCCGTCTCATATGGAAGGAACAGTTGCGTCTTGTGGGCGCCGATAATGCAACCATGTCGGGCACCACTATTGACGATGTCGTTCGGCGACTCGGCAGCCACGCCGAATCAGATGCAGGTACGACAACAGTCCCAGTTCCTGCCGGCGAACGCTTGCGACAACGGCGAAGTGTCGAGATGGCTTGATCGCTGCCAGGAATCAAAGCTGCGTTGCTAACAGGTTCTGTGCTTGTAGACATTAAACAGAGGTTAGATGCAGCTACTGCCTTGCGAGATAGCCTTGATCACTACACCAGCGGCCCAATCTATAGCCCATTCTTAAAGAGATTGATGCCAATCTTCATCAACATACTTCGTGGACCATGCATCTTTCACAGTAACTCGCCGGACCAAAAAATTCGACACTATGTCCTCGAGGTACTACATCGCTTACCCACCGCGTCGTCCCCCACCGAGCCCTTCGAACCTTTCGCCGAAGAAATCGTCGACTTGCTTATGCAACTCGTGCGCTCTGACAATGAAGAGAACGCTACTCTATGCGTCAAGATAGTTTCCGACATTATGCGCCATCAGCACAAAGTTCTCCAAGGGAAGGTCCAACCTTTCCTGTCTCTCATCCAGGAGCTCTTTGAACAGATGGAGAGGGTTGTCAGAGAACAACTGGATAGCAATCCGACTGCCACAGCCGTTGCTCAGCCAGGTGCGCCTTCGACACCAGGTAGCTCACAAACAAATTTTCAGTCCCCTCGGCCAAGCTCTCCAGTGACGTCTGTGTCAGAACTGGGTGTCGATCCGCAGCAGCAAAACCGATCGCTACTCAAAGGAATGCAATCGTTCAAGGTCCTGTCGGAGTGCCCCATCATTGTTGTCTCCATATTTCAGGTCTATCGTGCCTGTGTGCCGCAGAATGTGAAGGCATTTGTTCCTTTGATAAAGCGTGTGCTTATGGTCGAAGCAAGAGCGCAAAGGCAAGCTCATGTCGAAGCCGCCGCCAAAGGCCAGATTCATACCGGAGTGAGTCATGGCATCAGACCTGACCAGCGAGCGGCATATGGGGACTTCATAACTGCCCAGATTAAAACCATGAGTTTCCTGGCATATCTCTTGCGTCAGTACTCATCACAGCTGAATGATTTCTTGCCGACGCTGCCAGATGTGGTGGTCAGAATGCTCAAGGACTGCCCGCGCGAGAAGTCGGCCGCCAGAAAAGAACTGCTCATCGCCATCCGTCACATAATTAATTACAACTATAGAAAACCCTTCTTGCCCAAAATCGACGACCTTCTCGACGAAAGGACACTGACAGGCGATGGCTTGACTGTCTACGAGACAATGAGACCGTTGGCATACAGCATGCTCGCTGACTTGATCCATCACGTACGTGATTCGCTTAGCCCCGAACAGATTCGAAAAACGGTCGACGTCTACACGCGGAATTTGCAAGACAACTATCCTGGCACCAGTTTCCAGACCATGAGTGCCAAGTTGCTGCTTAACATGGCGGAGTGCATTGCGAAAATGCCCAACAAACGTGACGCACGTCATTACCTCATGATGATTGTGAATGCCATTGGCGACAAGTTTGCGTCCATGAATCGACAATATCCGAATGCCGTCAAGTTATCAAAACAGTACCGCCAACAGTTGGATGCTGGCACCGCCGAGTCGTATCTTGCCAGCCAGGAGCCACGGCCGGATTGGGATGAGACAGACATCTTCTCTGCTGTCCCTATTAAAATTTCGAACCCTAGGGACCGCGGTACAGATCCCGTGGTAGACAACAAGTTCCTCTTCCGCAACTTAATGAACGGTCTTAAAAACACCTTCTTCCAGCTGAGAACTTGCAACATCGGCACACCTGTCGATTCCGAAAATGCGCCTTCCAACTGGCACGAGGTATCCTATGGCTTCACAGCAGAGGAGGTGAATATCATTGTCAAGCTCCTCCGAGAAGGAGCTTATGTCTTCCGCTACTACGAAAACGAGAAGCCCATGACCGAGTCTCAATACACGTCACCCGTTGAGTACATGGCCAATTTTTATATGGTATCCAGCAGCCAGGAGGAACTGGAACTACTCACAGCGTTTGGCACAGTTCTTTCCTACATCGACCCAGCCACCTTTCACGAAGTGTTCCGGCAGGAGATTCCGCGACTTTATGACATGATTTATGAGCACACTGGTTTGCTACACATAGTACAGTTCTTTCTTGCTAACGATGCAACCTCACCCACGTTTTGTGGCATGCTTCTTGAATTTTTGATGGAACGGATTGGTGATGTTGGGTCTGCTGATATCAAGAAATCGTCCATCTTGCTGCGACTTTTCAAGCTTGCCTTCATGTCCGTTCCTCTTTTTCTCCACCAAAATGAGCAAGTTTTGCTACCTCATGTGGCCAACATTATTACCAAGTCCATTGAGCTCTCTACCAAGGCAGAAGAACCCGTGAACTACTTCCTGTTGTTGCGTTCGTTGTTCAGAAGCATCGGAGGTGGCAAATTTGAGCAGCTGTACAAGCAAATTTTGCCGCTGTTGGAGATGCTCCTCGATGTTCTCAACAATCTTCTCATGGCGGCCCGAAAGCCGTCTGAGCGTGATCTGTATGTCGAGCTCTGCCTTACTGTTCCCGCGAGGTTGAGTCCTCTGTTGCCACATCTGAGCTTTTTGATGCGACCCCTAGTCGTTGCATTGAGGGCCGGAACAGACCTTGTTGGCCAGGGTCTTCGCACGCTGGAGCTTTGCGTTGATAACCTCACGACCGATTATCTCGACTCCATTATGGCACCCGTCATAGATGAGCTCATGACAGCGCTGTTCAATCACTTGCGACCCCATCCCTACAGCCACTTCCATGCACATACGACCATGAGAATCTTGGGTAAACTTGGCGGCAGAAATCGCAAATTCATGACTGGTGCGGTTCCACTCGCGTACAGAGCATTCGCCGATGATCCGTCTAGCTTTGATATGCGCCTCTTAGGTTCCAAGAAGGACCGAGCTTTCCCGACAGACCTTGGTATTGACTCCGCGATTCAGAAACTCATGGAAGGACCGAAAATGGGGAAGAACAGTCAGAATCTGCGAACATCCGACGAATTTTACAAACACGAGGCTCTGCAGTTCATTACGGCTCAACTCAAGCTTCGAATCGGAAGCGATCACCTACCTGATGATTTTTCGAGAATTCTGCGACTACAGGCACAAGACCTCTTGGCGCGCAAGACGGACGTGAGCATTGCCGCTTTTGAAGTGACGAACCGAGAAAAGTCGATCCCCAAGAAGGATGAGCAGGACAGATTGACTACGCAGTTACTCAAAGCTGTCATGTTTGCCCACTCACTGCCTGGTCTGAAAGCCCAAGCAGATGCATTCCTGATGGGCGTTTGCAGGCATTTCGCCATCATCGAAGTTGGCCGCTCAGTAGTGGATCTGAGAAGAAGTTTCAATGGCTTTGATCCTAACGCGGGCGAGGGCCCTCTGTGCATCGACACCCGGGTTCTTTCAGATGCAATCGTCGAGTCCCTCGCCTCCGACCACCCAGATGTTCGCGATGCTGCCAAGCGAGCGATTCAGGAGCTTTACAAGAGCGCCGCCATCATCTTTGGCTCCGAGATTCACGTCGGTCGACTTCCTCTCTTCAGTCATCTCAGTAGCACATTCTGTCACAGTTGTTATGAGGAGGAGTGGTTCACCAAGACGGGCGGCAGTCTGGGTATCAACTTTTTGCTGACCGAACTGGACTTGGGCGACGTGTGGGTTGCGTCGAAGCAGATGGAGTTTGTTCGTGCGCTCATGTATGTCATCAAGGACATGCCGCAGGATCTTCCTGAAAAGACTCGCTGTCTGGCTCAAACGAGTCTCGAGTTTTTGTTACGGCGCATTACTAAAAATGCTACGAAGGAAGATGTGTTGCCCCTTCCGTCTCAGCTAGGACAACATCAATATCATCAACAGCAGCAGCAGCAGCAGCAGTTGCAGATGCAGATGCAGATGCAACAACAACTGCAACAGCAACAACAGCAACAACAGCAGCAACAGCAAAACCAGTCATACAAGCCGGTTCGGCTGGCGCAAATCTGCATGTTGATGAATAACGAACTCCTACACATGAATAAGTTTGTTCGTGAAACTGCTAAACAATCACTGGAACTCATTGCTGCTGCCGCTGGATGTCATGTCTGGGAGCTGCTTGAGCCGTACAAAGAACGTTTCCTGCAGCCCATCTATTCGAAACCCCTACGAGCCTTGCCCTTCAGTGTTCAAATCGGGTACATTAACGCAATGAATTATCACATGAGTCTTAAGAATGACTGGGTCAAGTTTGATGATAACCTGAATCGCTTATTGATGGAGTCTCTTGCCCTAGCGGATGCCAATGACGAATCTCTAGCGAACAAACCTGCCGAGTATCGCACGCACGGGCAAATTGTGAACTTGAGAGTCTCATGCATCAAGTTGCTCAGCACTGCAATGGCGTTTGAAGAATTTTCCAATCACCTCACCAAGGAGAAGATTCTCGCCGTCTTCTTCAAGTGCCTCTACTTGGAGTCGAAGTCGACCATTGCTGCTGCCACTGACGCTTTGAAATCTGTATTGGCTGTTGATAGGCGCCTGCCAAAGACGCTACTCCAGGCCGGACTCAGACCTGTCCTGGCAAGTTTGTCGGATCCGAAGAGGCTCACCGTGCATGGACTCGACAATCTTTCGAGGCTACTCAAACTTTTGACGACCTACTTCAAGGTTGAGATTGGAGCCCGACTGCTCGACCAAATTGACGCCATTGTGGAACCGAATGCGTGGCAGCTAATTTCCTTCACCTTTTTGGAGCAAAATCCTCAAGTGAAGGTCATCACAGCGATTTTCAACATTTTTCACCTTCTTCCCGCACCTGCCGAAGCGTTCAAAGAGCGACTTATCGACTGCTTTCTCGAGTTGGAAGGGAGGCTGCGCAGGACAATGCAGAGCCCTTTCCGGCAGCCTATGTATCTCTACATGAACAGGTATCCCAAAGAAATTTGGAGCTTTCTACTTGGCAAGCTGGATGACTTCAAATATGGAAGACTTCTTGCTCAAATTCTTCAAGATTCAGAGAGCGGGCCCTTACGTGAAGCTGCCGTGGAGGGGCTGGGCGCTCTCATGGCCAAGTGCAATGAAGTCGCTAGTCAGAGCAACGATGCGAAGTACATTGCTGTGGTCAACGCTATCCATGTTCTCGACTCGTTGAGCCAATATCCGAGCACAAATTCTTGGATGGACAAAAGGGCTAACTTGATTTGGCTCAAGAAAGCTGGCAAGGAGCTTGAAAGCCACCTGCGTAGCTACACACTGCATCCGGACATCCGAATTCCTGCCCACCAGGCAGTCGATCAGCTGATGAACATTTTGGTGAAGTCCCTGGAGCGAAATCCAAAAGACATCGATGCTTTAATTAGCCTCATTGAGTCTGTCACGAACAATGATTTCAGAGTCAACCACTCCTTGTTTGCGTTCATCTACAAATACATCATCACCAGCGAATCCATCGAGTTCTCGAAGTCAATATTGCTTCGTTGCTTGGATTTGTATTCCGGAAAGACGGCCTCGAACAAGACGAAGCATTTCTTGCTGCACTATATTGCCAATCCGATTGTCGCCATGGACGTCATGCGGCGCTGGAACCAGCCCGAGCAGAACAAACTTCCAAAACTGATGGATCGAACGGTCATTGACCTTGTTAGCTCCAAGATATGGAAGGTTCACCCAGAAATGACTCCGGATGACCATTTCCACCCTGGTATAGACCAAGTTCGCTTTGAAGTTCTGCAGCTCTCTGCTATGCTTGTCAAATATTATCACACATTGCTGCAAGACGCCAGAAAGGACATCATCAAGTTCGGCTGGACTTTTATTCGTCTGGAAGATGTCATCAACAAGCACGCGGCATACGTGGTCATTGGCTACTTCATCGTCCATTACGAAACGCCCCCAAAGATTGTCAGCCAGGTCTACCTCTCACTTCTCAAGACAAATCAGAACGAGGGTCGGTCTCTGGTGACGCAGGCTTTGGAGCTGATTGCACCAGTGCTGCCTAAGCGATGTGGCGGTGGCGCGAATGAAAGGAATGCTTTTTGGGCTGTTGCACCTCGTCGTATTCTCGCGGATGAGGGCCAGAATGTCCAGCAAATGACGGGCATCTTTCACTTTCTGGTACGGCATCCCGAGCTCTTTTACGACGCCAGAGACAAATACGCCGTTGTTCTCATAACGTCGCTACGAAAAGTGGCGGCCCCTTCGAATGCATCTCATGATAGCAAGAAGCTCGCCCTCAACATGATGACGCTCATTTGGGGCTGGGAGCAATGGCGTGTGGAAGGGAAAGGTGCCTCGCCGTCGCCAGCAGCTGGCTGCCGAGATGCGACGGAGTCGCCGAGTTTGAGAAAGAGGAAGCTGGATTCGAGCGATCACGCCATGTCTTCGCCACCTGTGTCCCGCCAGATCGCTTCCGGAGAACGAGAAGAGTATCAAATTTCGCAGATATTCCGGCACAAGATGATCAAGTATCTTGTTGAATTCATTGCACAGCTTCAAGAGCGCTACCGGCTGCCCTCGGCAAAGCCTCGCGAACCTAGCAAAATTTCTATGCCCGCACTGTCTCATCACAATGAGATGTGCAAGAAAGCGTTGACTCTTCTCTGTAACCTTGTCCAACCTCAGTACTGGGGCGATCTCGACCTTGATCTGTTCCCAAACATCACCGATGTCATTCTTGCTAGTGATAAGACGCAAACTGTCTTGACAGCTGATCCGTCGGACAAGGAAAAGGTTGACGAAAGGTTTCTCACAAATATCGTGAACACGCTTCAGGTTATCCGTATTGTTCTCAACTTCAAATCGGATGACTGGATTCAGAAGAACATCGCGGCAGTGCAGAAAGTCTTGGAGAAGTGTCTGAAGTGCGAGAATCCTGAGATACAAGATTGTCTGCATCTCGTTGATGATGTGTGCGGTGATGGCCGCTATCTTAAGTCCATCATCCAACGAATTCTCGATGCCGTTCCTGAAGACACGCCAATGGAAGATGCTGACGCAGACGGCGAGACTGAAGTACAAACGTCGGAAATTATAACCTACATTTCGCTAGCTGCGGCCGATGCTATGAATAACAACTGCTATATATCTGGTGTCAACTTGCTTTGGTCTTTGGGAAATCGCAAGCCTGCCGCCATCGATCAGCATATTCCGTCTTTAATGAAAGCCTTGCAAAGCAAACATGCCCGTGAGCATGTTCAACACTACAATGCGGCCACCAACCCGGCTACGACTCAAGTTACTCATCAAGGCCAGGATGGTTCCACGCCCGCCCCACCTCCCGGGGAGATGACGGCACACGATTTGGAAATTCAGACAAAACTGATGATCAAGGAGATCCAGACAGTGGCGCTGCGCATGGAGACGCTTGGCGACAACAGGCGGCCCTTTCTAAGTGTGCTAGCCACCCTGGTGGAGAAGTCACTGCACATTGAGCTCTGTACGGAAATCTTGACCATGGTTGAAGGCTGGGTGTTCCGATCCGAGGGCACATGGCCGACGCTCAAAGAGAAGACTGCTGTTTTGCATAAGATGCTCTCCTTTGAACACCGCACAGATCCCACCATGCTTTCCAAGTTCTTGGATCTTGTGATTCGCATATATGAGGATCCCAAGGTCACGCGCACTGAGCTGACCGTGAGAATGGAGCACGCCTTCCTCGTCGGCACCAGGGCGACGGACGCCGCGATGCGAAACCGGTTCATGGCCATATTTGACAAGAGTTTGTCGAAAATCGCCACGGCACGACTGTCCTACATTCTGAACTCGCAGAATTGGGACGCCCTCGCCGACTCGTACTGGCTAGCTCAGGCTTCTCAATTACTGCTCAGCGCGGTGGACATGAATGCCAACATTCAGCTTCATCATGAAGATTTCAGGCTCATACCTGCGTCCCAACTGGCCGCAGTCTTTGCCAAGGAAAAGAGGGAACCAACCATGATGTTAGATGATAAATTCGAATCCTTCATGGCCAGTCATCGTCGCTTCGTTTCTGAGCTGGGAGATATCAAAGTGCGTCATGTTATTGAGCCTTTGATACAACTTCAACACACCGACAATCAACTAGCGCACCAAGTCTGGGTCTCCATCTTTCCCATGTACTGGTCCGCGACCGTCAAGGATGAGCGTGCTGAATTGGAGCGTGGCATGGTTGCCCTGCTGACAAAGGACTATCACAGCCGCCAGATCGACAAGCGTCCCAACGTCATTCAGTCCTTGGTTGAGGGAGCCGCGAGAACAGGACGCCAGTGCAAGCTACCCCCCCACGTCTTGAAATTCGAGGCCCAGACTTACGATACGTGGTACACGGCTCTCGTCCAGCTCGAAAATGCTGCCCTTCGGCCAGATACTGAGTCTGCGACTGTACGGGAAAGCAACTTGGATGCGCTGGTAGAGCTCTACGCGGCACTGCAAGAGGACGACCTATTCTATGGAACATGGCGTCGGAGGTGTCAGTTCGTGGAGACCAATGCCGGATTGTCGTATGAACAAAATGGCATGTGGGATAAGGCGCAGAAGTTGTACGAAAATGCGCAAATTAAGGCTCGAACCGGCGTGATCCCGTTTTCACAAGCCGAGTATATGCTCTGGGAGGATCATTGGGTCCTGTGCGCGCAAAAGCTGCAGCAATGGGAGATCCTACAAGACTTTGCTAAGCATGAAAACTTCCAGGACTTGCTTCTCGAATGTGCATGGCGTAATACCGACATGTGGCAGGATGCTCAACATCGCGAAGCTCTGGACAATGTGATTAAGGGTGTGATGGACGCCCCGACCCCGAGAAGAGCCTTTTTCCAGGCATTCATGTCGCTGCTCAAGTTTCACAATCAACAAGAGCCGGGCACTGATTTCGCAAGGGTCTGCGACGAGGCAATTCAGCTTTCTATCAGGAAGTGGCATCAGCTACCGAAACGTCTGACCAATGCGCATATTCCTCTTCTGCAGAACTTCCAGCAACTGGTTGAGCTGCACGATGCCAGTGGTATCGTGCAGGAACTGGCCAAGACAAACTCGGACAACTTGAACAGCAAGTCTGAGCAGCTAAAGGGCCATCTCAGCGCCTGGCGCGATCGACTACCCAATGTCTGGGATGATATCACGGCATGGCAAGACTTGGTTACGTGGAGACAGCACATCTTCAGCCTCATCAACCAGACATACCTGCAGCTGCTGCCGCAGCAGGGCCAGCAAAACGCGGGAGGCGCGTCTTCGTTTGCGTACCGGGGTTTCCATGAAACGGCGTGGATCATCAATCGATTTGCCCATGTTGCTCGAAAGCACAGCCTCCCAGAAGTTTGTATCAGTCAACTGAGCCGAATCTACACGCTGCCGAACATTGAGATCCAGGAAGCCTTCCTCAAGCTGCGAGAACAGGCCAAATGCCATTACGAGAATGCCGAGGAGCTTTCTAGTGGATTGGACGTCATCAACAACACCAATCTCAACTACTTTAATCCACAGCAAAAAGCCGAGTTCTACACGCTCAAGGGCATGTTTCTTGAGAAACTTAACCAAAAGGAGGAAGCAGATTCCGCATACGGCACTGCGCTTTACTTTGACATTGGCGCCGCCAAAGCTTGGGCTGAATGGGGCTACTTCAACGACAGGAAGTTCAGGGATGATGCGTCGGATCTGAACGCGGCCAGGCAAGCCCTCACTTCATACCTGCAAGCAGCTGGGAGTTATAAGAGTGCCAAGTCACGGAAGCTGCTGGCGCGCATCTTGTGGCTCCTGAGTCTCGATGACTCCAAGGGTACAATCGCCATGGGCTTTGATGACTTCAAGGGCGAAACACCCGTGTGGTACTGGATCACATTCATTCCCCAACTCCTCACGGGCTTGGGTCACAAAGAAGCACCGAGAATGTACCAGATCCTGCTGAGCATTGCCAAATCATATCCTCAAGCACTCTATTTCCAGCTTCGCACGAACCGCGAGGACATGAATCTCATTAAGAAGAACCAAGAGGAAAAGGAGAGGATTCGGCGGGCGCAATCTATGGCCCCCAACACCGGAAAAGCGCCGAATGCTTCGACCCCGTCGGTCAAGGCAGAATCCAACGTGAAGCCCGACGCGAGTGGTGCGTCTCGACCAGGCACCGCGACTGAAGGGGATAGTGGCGCAGGACAAGCCAAGACGGAGGGTGGCGATGCTTCTTCGAGCAACAATAGCAACACTGCTACAGGGACGGCCGGTTCTTCCGCCCCAGCCATCGCATCTGTGCCTCCATCTACACCTGCTGGCAACACGCCGAAGCCGGAGATTCAGGCGACTGCGTCAACAAATCCCCAGCAGAGGAAGAAGCCATGGGAGCTGACCGAGGAGATCATGTCTGTACTTAAGACGGCATTCCCTCTTCTGGCGCTGTCCATGGAAACTATGGTGGACCAGATTCAGAAACACTTCAAGTGCCCACCGGATGAAGATGCGTATCGATTGATTGTGGCCTTGCTCAACGACGCTTTGACATATGTCAGTCGCACGCCCGCCTCATTTGCTAAAAGTGTCAAGCTCCCTTCTGCCACAGAAACCAACATTACTCGTTTTGCCGACACGATTCTGCCGAATCACATCAAAAAGTCATTTGAGGCCGACTTTGTTGACGTCAAGCCCACCATGTACGAGTACATCCACAAGCTGCGTCGGTGGCGCACGAAATTCGAAGAGAAGCTGGATCGCCGTGTGTCGCACGCGCCGCTGGAAGCCTTCTCGCCTCACCTAAGCGAGTTCCGATTCCAAAAATTCGACGAGGTGGAGATTCCCGGACAATATCTCCAACACAAGGACAAGAACCAAGATTTTATCCGGATCGAGAGATTCCTGCCAAACGTCGACCTGGTCAGATCATACAGCTCCTCGTATCGACGCCTCAAGATGCGCGGCCATGACGGAAGTGTGCACTCGTGGGCGGTACAGCATCCCGCGGCGAGGCACTGCAGAAGAGAGGAAAGAATCCTTCAGTTATTCCGTCATCTCAACCAGACCCTGGGCCGAAAGAAGGAAAGCCGTCGACGGGATCTGCAATTCACGCTACCTTTGATGGTTCCCCTTGCTCCACATATAAGGCTTGTACAAGAGGATACCTCGTATGTTACGTTGCAGGCGGTCTACGAAGATCATTGCCGACGGATGGATTTCTCCAAGGACGAGCCTGTTTTGTTCACGCTGGAGAAATTACGTGGCGTGTTGGAAAGCAAAAGTTCTGTACGTAGTCCTTTACTCTATACTCTCAACATTTCAATGTGGCTTTTGCTAACTTGCAACACCATTTACAGCAGGGCAAGTCAGAGCTCACTCCGCAGGCCAGACTCGAGGTCTTCAACGCAGTGCAAGAGAAATGGGTGCCATCAACAATCGCGCTGGACTACTTCCAGCAGGTATTCCCGCAGTTCGCCGAGTTCTGGCTATTCAGGCGACAATTCTCATACCAGCTCGCGGCCTTGACATTCATGACCTACATTCTATACATGCACAACCGGTACCCAGCCAAGCTCAACATTGCGCGTGGATCAGGCAACATCTGGGGCTCAGAGCTCATGTCCTTTATGAGTTCCACGAAACCATTCTTCCACAACCCCGAGCCAGTGCCCTTCCGGTTGACTCCGAACCTGCAGGTGCTCATGGGCCCGCTGGCAACCGAGGGCATCTACTCATGCTCTATCATGGCGATTGCGCGGTCCTTGACCGAGCCAGAACATGAGCTAGAGCATGCGCTTACGCTTTTCGTTCGCGACGAGATGATTTTCTGGCTTACTAGTAGTCATAGGAACGGCATCAGTGAGAGCCAGCTGCGTGATTCGGTGCAGGTTAATAGCGACTCGATTGTGAAGCGGGCGGCGAGCTTGGCGCATAACCCATCTGGAAATTTACCTGCGAATCAGACGGTGATAGATGCGGTGGCGAAGGCTGTGAATCCGACGAATTTGGCGCAGTGTGAAGCGCTGTGGATGCCATACTTGTAGGGGGCGAGAGCGAGGGTGAGGACGCATTAGGTGCATGGCGTTTTGGATACATGAGAAAGGATTTGAAGAAGGCACGGGATAGTAACGGGCGGGGAGGATTCTTTTAGCAAGGCGTTTGGAAAACTTCGGGGTTGTGCTTGTGTATTTGTTTTGTTATTTGCGATGGCATCGCGGCTACTAAGTACGTCTTGGAGATACCAGATTGGGGACATGCATCGGAGACAAAAGACAGGGAGGGGAGGAAAGAGGAGAAAGGTAGAGATATGAAAAGGGAAGACAGATATGTATGACAAACATATCTTTGTACTGGGTAGATGAGGTCCAGGAATTCCGAATGATGCTTTGCGTCTCGGGCGTACGCGAATGAATACTTTGTAGCACTTTACTTTCTGACTCAGGCGGCCAAGCACGCGATGAACCACAGAGATACGCCTCGCACAAGGTAATCAAAGGAACTGAGCAGGTCGCGAGCTAGGTACATGTTTTTCATTAACGAGATGCTGTCAATGAAAGTCCGGCGGAGGGTGGCACTGGAGTACAACTATGGCCGCCGGGTCGAGTTGGACTCGATCAAGTAGAAAGCCCAGGAGCGGTTCGAGGATTACCGCGTGCGATTTGAAGACCTGTTAGCGAAGTTGGAATCCCTCGACCTGCCTGACCAGTGACAGCCTACAGGGAGAAGATGATCATCATTCAGAGAGGCTAAGGCTAGGTAGGCTTGAAGGATGTTGTCGTTGCCGTTGGGGATCGTGCATCGGGGGGTACCTATCTCTTGCTGCAAATGCGGGCCGAGATCGCAGCGGATCTGCGCGGAAAGACCTTCTATCAGATGATTCTGTGGCAGAATATGACTTCTCGTAGATGACCTCGGGTATTCTTGACAATGCGTTGGCAATGACAACGGTTGGTGTTGGAGTCTTGATCTCTTGATGAAGAACAAGGAGGAGACATCGATGGATCGACGTGTTCACGGTGGAGATAGAAGTGGGGCCTTCCGCAACGTGCCGCTTTAGGTATGCCGAGAGGGATCTGTTTCCTCGATGAACTTCAAGAGGTAATTACTAATATCTCGATGACCGATCTGCTTCTTGAAGTTGCACGTAGAGATAGGTAGATGGTGGGTAGACATCAAAATGACCGCTCTCAAGAAAAGAGATATGTTAGGTACCTATGTATGTAGTACGTAGGTAGCGAGAAAAGACTTCTCTGACTTTTTTAAGTTTTACCCCTCAACATTACATACCTGGTACAT
Organism: Claviceps sp. LM454 group G7; assembly: GCA_018360575.1. Classification (NCBI taxonomy): domain Eukaryota; kingdom Fungi; phylum Ascomycota; class Sordariomycetes; order Hypocreales; family Clavicipitaceae; genus Claviceps; species Claviceps sp. LM454 group G7. Next base: position 35,185 of record SRQL01000180.1, read on the forward strand.
ACGTACCTTCTACAAGATACCTACCTCGTAAAACGTCACCCTGATCCAGGTCCCAGCCCCGCCTTTCGCGTCATTGCCCGACAACGGGAACGGGCATTGGCATCTTCTTCCCCATTACCATTACCATTACCAATTCATTTCTTTAATTCTCACCAGACCATCATCCCACTACACACTACACACTACACACGACATACAGTACACAACAACCTCCATGTCTCGCTTCTTCCCCCACACCCCCTACGCAGAGGACCAACCCCTCCCCTACACCATCCTCACCACCCACGTCCTCACCCGCGGCCTCACCACCGGGTCCCTCCTCGGCATCACCCTCACCAGCATCCGCCAATTCATCCCCCCCCTACACCGTCCTGGTCCTAATCTCCCCCGGGTGCTACTCGCCTCCTCGACGGGTAGCATCCTCGGGGTTGGGCTCATGACCCTCGCGCTGGGAGGCCGGATGTACGGCCGGGATATGATCGAATGGCACGACCGGAGCTGGCGATTGCTTGAGAATAAGGGACAGATGGAGATGGATGACTGGACGTATATCGGGATGGGGCTCGGGGGAGTTGGAGGGGCGGTCGTGTCGGGGGCTGCGGTGAGGAGTTTGGGGAGAAATCGGGCGGTGTTGGGGGGGATCGGGGCGGGAGGTGCGCTGGGGATGTTGGGGGAGGTAGGCTGGAGGGTTGGCTTGAAGGGGGGGAAATTTCCGGAGGAGGAGGAGGGGAGGGAGAGGAATCTCTGATGGGGGGTTGTTGCTCCTCCGTGACCATGTGATGGTGTACTTTTGTCGATTTCTGTGTTGGAGAACTTCTTTTTTATGGGATAATGGGTGCGGTGCCCATGTTTGGCAAGATCTCGGAGACTATAGGTGTAGTTGTCGTGAAGAAAGAGCAGTTATGTGTAGATTAATCACGCTGTTATGTTTTTGTTTATGTTGATGGATATTGTTATCAACCAGACGAGGTGTACATACCTAGTGCCACCATCATGACACGCATATTCAGGTCACGAATCCATGTGAATATGTACTAATAAAATGGGTATTCTTTTTTTTAAGGTTTCACCCACCAGTAGGCTCCATCCCTTGCAGCCTCGACCCCGTCCTCACGACACTGTCATCACTGTCCACGCCGCAGAGGGCACAACAACTCAACAACAGAGCATATTTACGTGAGCCCCCTTGAAGAAAGAAAAGAAATCAAAGACCAAAGAAAGCCTGCCAGTAATGCCTGTATCAATACCCGCCAAGACGCCGACCCGCTGAACAGTCTTCACCCACGCACACAGTGCTCTCCATCTTCCAACGCAAGATACAAATGCACTGCTTAATCAACATCATCATCACCATCATCATAATCATACGTCATTTCCATCACACTATCCTCCGCCTTGTCCTCATCGTCTAGTAAGGTCCGCCTCCTCGTCACCCGTACGTTGGCCTTCCCCAAATCCATCATCCCCCGACCAATTTTATTCCCATTCACCGTCAGCGACGCATCCAGTTTCCTCTGCCGAAGAACATGTTCGAATTCAACCATGTCCTCCGCTTCTTCCTCCACCGCGCCGTCATTCCAGACAGTCTCCTCCAGAGCCCGGTTAAGCAGCTCTGTGGCGATGCTATCTTGGGGATGAATAGCTAGCGCTTGATGCAGCACAGCGACTGCGTCTTCTAGTCGGTTCTGTTCCATCAGAATAAGGCCCTTGGCGCTGAAAATAGCGGCGTCCTTACCGCCGAGCCGGAGCACCTCGTCGAACAGATCCAGCGCCTTGTTGAAATGGCGGAGTCGTCGGTACGCATGCGCGAGGTTCGTCTTTGCGGACAGCCACGCGGATGGTTCGCTGTTGATCTCCTCGGCTATGTCGAGAGCTGCTGTGAAGTACTGCACTGCCTCCTTGGGCCGGTCTTGATGGTACTTGACGATGCCCATTTCGTTGAGCAGCAGCGGATCGGTTTTGCATAGCCCGTAGGCTGTTTTGAGGAATTCCTCGGCTAGCGTCATATTGTTGAGAGCGTGGTTTTGCATGCCGAGGAAGATTTGCGGGAGGTGCGTGCCCATGAAGAGTCGCGCTGCGGTAGAGTATGCGGAAATGGCTTGGTCGTGCTCGCCCTCGGCGGCAAAGGTGTGGGCGAAGCCTATCCAGGCGGGTCCGAAATGCGTGTCCATCATACTAGCTTTGCTAAAGTAACGACGGGCTTCGGCTATTCTGTCAATAGAGAAATAATAGATCCCCACGGCCAGCCACGTGCATGGCTCTTCTGGGTGCGAATCCGCGAGGTCGTGAGCCACCAGGAACAAGATGTTCTTCATCTTCAGCTCGTACAAGCAGGCTAGATGGACCGGATACACGGAGAAATTGTATTTATCTTCCTTGAGAACCGCGTTGGTAATGCGCAGCGCATCCTGGTACCGGCATTGCGTGTACAAAAGATCGGCGCGCGCCAGCTGGAGATCCGGGTTTGTCGCAAGCTGGTAATGCGTTGACAGGGAGTCATACGCCGTCTCAAAAGCGGATGGATTCCGATACTTGGAGAGTCGAGTCGTGTAGAGCATCTTGGTGAAATCCGCAGCTTCTTGAGATGCAGACGCGTCCCCTGATGCTACTGTGATGGAATCGAAATCCAAGCTTTCGAGGAATCGCCATTCTTCGTCCGGAGATAACAACGAGTTCTTCATAAGCTGTTGGAAAGCTTCGAAACACCTGACGTCGATTCGCACCGCATCCTTATAGCACTCCTTGGCTCGGTCAAAGGCATTTTGCTTGGCGTAACAGATGCCTCGTAGAAAGCACATGGCCGCCTCAAATCTTCGATTGGCTGCTTGTTCTTCGTCCACTTCGTCTTCACGCCGTCGGTTGCTGGGACGCGGCTGCGACTTGCGCTTGTTGGTCTCGCCGTTGGAGCCGCCATTGGAAATCAGATGGGTCGGGTTGCGCTCTCCCAGAACAGCAAGCGCTTCGTCGTAGCGGCATTGCTTGATAAGGCAATGGCCCGCGAGGTATCGACACGATGGATTTCGAGAGACGAGGTCTTGTTTCGAGAGGAAGGCCTGCGCACGAGTGTAGTTGCCGGTAGCAAAGTGAACTTGGGCTAGCCAGAAGGCGTCTTGGTCGTCGTCTGCAACGCGAGCAACGCCCGATTAGATTTTGATTTTAGTCTTAGAGACAGACATGCTAGATGTAGCGGGGTGGACAAACGAGTCAACGCGAGGAGCTTGTCGCCGATGAAGATGGCGGAATCATATTGAGCTTTGTTCAAAGCATCCTGCCGCCATTCCCTCAGAAACTTTTCCATCGTGTGACGGCATTGACGGTGGAGAGACGCAAGAAGGCAAGTCGGGGAAACGAAATGGAAGAAGACTGCAAGAATAGCTGATGATGCGCCTACAGAGTGCGTTTGAGGTTCGGCGATGAATGTTGTTGAAAGAAGGACTCTGGCGTGACGCGACGACACTGCGCGTTACACTTCCATATCATACCATATATGCCAGAGCTGGTCGCAAAAGGGAGAAGCAGGGGTGGAAAATAGCGGAGTCACCGCAACGGCAAGTCAAGTTTCAAACACCAAATCACCGACCGGCGAGACTGCGACAGGCTACAGTACATCGAGCAAGAACAAGAGTCGGAATAAGGCACGCACAGCTTCAATCCCTCATTCCTCCATCTTGAAAACAATTCCCCCCGTTTCTGGACCATCTGTCCCTCTCCCAAACCAGCCATGGGCTCGACATTACCCGTGCGCTCCGCGGCCCTCTCTCGCGACACCAACGAAACCAAAATCCAGCTCGCCATCAATCTCGACGGCGGTGACTTCCCAGCCGACACCGACGCGCGTCTTCTCGAAACCGCCTCAAGCAGCCATGCTTCGCAAAGCAGCAAGTCACAAATCATCTCTGTCAATACCGGGATTGGGTTTCTCGATCACATGCTCCATGCGTTAGCCAAGCACGCAGGCTGGAGCTTTGCCATTCACTGCGAGGGCGATCTTCACAGTATGTTCTGTCTTTTGAAATACACATGTGTTGTTTTTTTTCCTATTTCATTCTTGCAGGAATTCTCATCCACTGACGTGTCTAGTTGACGACCACCACACCGCCGAGGATTGCTGCATCGCCATCGGCTACGCCTTCAACAAAGCCCTCGGAAGTCTGGCCGGCGTCGCGCGATTCGGCTACGCCTACGCCCCTCTCGACGAGGCCCTTTCCCGCGCGGTCATTGATCTGTCGAATCGCCCGTACAGCGTTATAGATTTGGGCTTGAAGAGGGAATGGCTCGGGAAGCTGAGCACGGAGATGGTGCCGCATTGTTTGCAAAGTTTCGCGCAGGGCGCTCGCGTGACGCTGCATGTGGACTGTCTACGGGGGGATAACGACCACCACAGGGCGGAGAGCGCGTTCAAGGCTCTCGCTGTGGCGGTCAAGATGGCGACGACTCGGGTACAGGGGAAAGAGGGTGAGGTTCCTAGCACAAAGGGGACACTGAGTGCGTAGGGGCATTACTATATTTATAGTGTTCTTTAAAAGTGAGCGTTTGCATGACTTTTCCATGGACGATTGAGCCGTTTTATGTGCACGGCAGAGGAATCCACGCGTGACTATGAACTGGAACAAACATAACTGTTTTCTACCACCATAAATGGCGATGTGCGCGCGAAAAAAATGATACACGGTCAGCTCTAGATGCTTGTTCCTTGTTGTACCCTATCCCGCCAACCTAGATGAAGCAATCGACCACTCTCATCTAAGTACGGTAGTCTCCGTTGATAGTAACATAGTCGTGGCTAAAGTCGCACGTCCAGTGCACTGCGCTCTTGTCTCCCGTCCCAAGCTTCACCAGTATTTCCAAATCCTCCAGCTCCAGAATCTCACTCGCGCGCTGTTCATCAACCTGTTCAGGCTCGCCATTCACAAGCAACTTGAGTTCCTTGGATCCATCCGTGGGAATAAACGAAACGTTTGTCTTTTCGGGAACAATCTCGGGAACATCATTCACAGGCAGGCCGGGTTTTGAAATGAGCGCATAGCCGGCAGCGCACAAGATCCGCCCCCAATTAGCATCCTTTCCGTACAAAGCCGTCTTCACAAGCGGCGAGAGAGCAATAGAACGGGCGACCTGGCGGGCAGATTCCTCAGAAGCACAGTCGACTACGCGGATGGTAACGAACTTGGTGGCACCCTCGCCGTCGCGGACAATGTATTTGGCCAGGTCGGTTGCGAAATCGGTCAACACGGTCTGGAAGGCCTCGTAATCAGGAGACTGTTCGGATGTGATCTCCTTGCCGCCGGCTGCGCCGTTAGCCAAGAGAGCAACCGTGTCATTTGTCGAGGTATCGCCATCGACAGTGATGGAGTTGAAGGACCGATCCACGGCGTGCCGGAGAACATTCGTCATGATGCCTGGTGCGATGGCAGCATCCGTGGCTAGGATGGTAAGTAGTGTGGCCATGTTGGGCGCCAGCATGCCGGCACCCTTGGTCATGCCTGCGATGCGGTACTCCATGCCTGGTGAGGAGGGAAGATGGAACGACCTGGACATTAACTTGGGGAACGTGTCCGTCGTGCAAATGGCTTTGGCGCAGTTCAACCAGTCCTTGTGTTTGCTACCAGCCTTTTCGATAGCATTGGGAATGTGATTGACAATCTTTTGAATGGGCAACCTATCAAGGCGTTAGATCTTGTGCCATTTTTGAAAGGGGGGGGGGCTATTTGGAAAGGACACGAAAAAGAGATGAGGACAAGAAAGAAGTTTTTGGCCCTACTCACCTCTGTCCAATAACTCCAGTGCTCATGACAATAGTCGATTTCTCCTTTCCGACCCTGCTGTCCGTCACCTCGGCCATCTGCGCGGCATCATGAAGACCTCCGATGCCGGTGACGGCATTCGCATTACCAGAATTGACAATGACGCTCCGAAGCCCAGCGTTGCCCGTGTCCTGAAGCAGCTTCCTGCTAAACGTCACAGGGGCCGCCTGGAACTTATTCTTGGTAAAGACGGCGGCTGCAGAGCAATCACGATCCGACGTCACGAGCGCAATGTCAGGCTTGCTGGTGTTGCCGGGCTTGACTCCGCAGAATACACCAGACGCCGAAAAGCCCTTCGGGTACGTGCCCGATGTCGGGACATACTTTATTTTGGCGGCAGGCACCGTGCTGCTAAAGCCGGTGGAATAGGCACGCGTAAACTTCATCATGGGAATGAAGCAGCCGCGCGCGTGTAAGGGGAGAAAGGAGTTTTTTTTTTTGGTTGTTGTGGGTTGTAGATGCTGGCCGGCCGGCCGACTTTACGGTGGATGAGGGGGAACGAGGAATGGACAAGGCTTCTCGATAGACACTGGGTTTCCGTGGAAAACAAGACAGATATCACTTGAGCATGTAGGGACGTGATAACTTATAATGGAAGTATTCAAGGTAGACGCTGGTCCCGCGTCCCGTCGACGCTATATGTATTGTTACAGCTGGAGTCATTGTGACATGGCGTCAACTTTGTCCCTTTCGTCCGGAGCGTGCGCGCTGTCGGGCCTCAGTCCCATCCTTCTGATTCCTGCCAAATGGGCGTCCATCGATATGCAGAGAATCTTTGCCCAACGGCCGCAATCTCGAGATAACCAAGTCTCTCTGCATTTCGTTTTCAGGATGATGCGCCGTCTGACCACACATCTGGGTTGTCGAGAAGCAACCTTCCAGCATAGAGTCAGTATGTGGTACGTACCTACCTCTTACTCCGTACGGAGTAGAGCAACAATGCAGTCTGCAGATCACAGCTGTTCGCAGCCCGCCAAGTGCCAGCCGCAGAAGCTCGCGCCTTCCAGCCCCGCCATCCAATCAGGGACCGCCCTCTCCTGGCTCCGCGTGTAGCGAAGCCAATCACAGAAGCTTACCTAAGCATGAGTCACACCGTTGGAAAAAAAATTGGCTATAAAATCTTGTGTTGCCCCTCAGCCTTTCAGTTCTTCTTTTCTCCTTTCCCCTCCATCCAAGTGCACGGGCGTCTTCCTTCTCCGTGAAGCGATAAGCTGAGAGAGGAATTTTGCTAGTTGAAAACTAAATTCAAACCGCTCCTGTTCAATTTATTGGGCAGGGAATTTTTGGAACCTTTTGTTGCCTTTTCTTTCATTGCGGACTGGTCCTTCGTGGGCCGGCGTGAAGAAGGATGATGGGCTTGCGGCTTTTGGAGATGCTGCAGTCGGGAACCACGGATTTGATCCTATCGAGATTGAGTAGAGAAGTCTGGGCCAAGGCAGAGCAGTGATGAACGTAGCGTCGTAGAAGTATGAACTGGATGTCTATTGTGAATTTGCTCTCTGTGCCGTACGTGATTTTCGCTCTCAGCTCTACGCGTTCCTCCACGCGTCCAAATGCCCCCTCCCGCGGAGGATGAAGATGCGCAATCGAAGCTCAAAAGCTGTTCTTGCGAACCGCTGCATACAGTACCTGTCTTCTAGGTAGGTAGGTATTGGATGTTCATTGTTGGTGCAATGCTTGAACAGTGAACTCATGCGCCGTCTTTTATCATTCATGCCACCGCCTGGGGCCCCTGAGATAAAACTCAGGTTGCAAGGACGCACCTGGCCAGATAAATTTTCCCGCACAGCTACATACTCACTCCTCGCTGGGGTTCGAGTCGATTTACGGAGTTCATAGTTAGCTACGAAGGGAACAGCGTTCCTACTTCTTTCATCTTGATGAAGCCGTAGAGCAGCAGCATCTTGATGATGACCATTGTCAATAGCAAGCTGAGAGCCCAGCCAGCCACATGGCTGCAGCCATGGCGATTATTATTAGCGCGGGGCCCATCACGCCCCAGCCAAGCCACTTACCCCGAGTGAAGTCGTGACTCAAACTTTTGTCCCAGCTGTGCCTTTTGCCTCACTTCCCGAGCATTCAAATCAAACACGCAACGCTTCGGCACGTACTTTTGACGACTCGGTATATTCAGAAACTGTAGAGGTGACTGCACAACTCCAGGCATACCTCGCCGAGTCATTTATCGAGGCCTGCGTTTGGCATTGCTTCCGACCACCGTCACTTCCGCACCACGAACCACGAACTACGAACCACGAACCACGAACACTAGTTCCCTCGATTAAATCGCTGCCCACGGCGTGCGCAACCCCGTCCCACCGGCGCATCCGCCTTGATGGCTACCGAAGAAGGAGACCGGACTGCAGCAGTAGCAGGCAACTCTGCTGCCAAAAAAGACCAGGAGCCCAAAGGCCAAACAGGATCGCAACCGAACGGCCAAGCCAAAGCCCAAGCTGCCCAAGCTGCCCAAGACAACGCGTCCGCCGCCGGAGGCGACAAGAAGCTATCCAATGCCGAGCTGAAAAAAAAGAAGCAGGAAGAAAAGGCCGCGAGAAGAGCGCAGGCAAAAGTCGCCCAGGTTGTTCAGCCTCCTGCCGCTGCGGCGACATCCGGAGCTTCAGGCTCAGCAGATGGAACAAAAGCTGGCGGGAAGGGCAAGACGAATCAAGCCAAGCAAGGCGGTCCGACCGTGTCTGGTACTCATCAACGGAATGCTCTAAAAGGTGCCCCGTCGCCGGCCGTTAAAGAGGTGGTCAGGCCCAAGGTCCCGGAGTGCTTGAGCCATTTGTCCATGGCGAAACGCATGCCCATGACACAGGTCGACAAGGACGTGGACCCGGTTGTGTTGGCGCTGGGACAGCAGATGAGCAGCTTTGCAATCAGTGATAGCACCTCGCGGCTGCAGGCTACTCTGCTTGCTTTCAAAAAGGTACGTCATAGCTTAGGACAGAGCAGTGCTTTGCGCTTTCTTCTCGTCATTCAAAGCTTCTGGTTCATGATAGCTTATATCCCCTCAGCTTGCCAAACATGCCAGCGAGCAGCAGTTGTTAACACTTTCATCTATTCTACACAGGTCATTGATGCTTATACCACACCACATGGCAATACCTTCTCGCGCCACTTCACCTCCCACGTCCTCAACCCCCAGATCGAATACCTCACAGCCTGTCGGCCCATGTGCTTCTCCATGGGCAACGCAATCCGGTGGTTGAAGATGCAGGTTTCCAAGATCGACATCGATCTACCAGACACTATTGCCAAAAAAGAACTCTGCGAATCCATCGACAATTTCATCCACGAACGCATTGTGCTGGCCGACCTCGTCATCGTCAAAGCTGCTGCGAGCCGGATCAGCCACGACGACGTGATCCTCACATATGCCCACCACAAACTGATAGAGCGCACTTTACTACAAGCCAAGGCCGACGGCAAGCAGTTCCAAGTCATTCTGGTCGACGACCCATTTGAGCGCCGCGGCATCGAGCACGCCAAGAGATTGACCGCGGCCGGAATCCCCGTCACCTACGTCCCCGATCTGGGCGCCCTGAGAACGAACCTGCAGGACGCGACGATTGTGCTAGTCGCCGCTGAGGCCATGTTCAGCAATGGGTCCATGTACGCCCGTGCGGGAACATGCGATATTGCGACCGTGGCCACCGATCTGGGCGTCCTCGTTGTGGCGCTGAGCGAGACGATTAACTTTACGGAGCGGGTGTCCATTGACTCGCTGACGTACAACGAGATTGATCCCGAAAGGAGCACAGATGAAGGTTTTCGATTGCTTTTTGATACCACGCGCGATACGTACATCTCGGTTGTCGTTACGGAATTGGGCGACTCCTCGGCCATGGCTGTGCCGGCTATTTTGCGGAAATTAGAGGTCTTGTAGGGAGGTGATGTATGTATAACAATACATGATCTGAGCCACTGTGTCATTTTTCCAATGTTGGACCTATTCTCACGAGTGTTGCCCGCGTGTGATGTTAGTGCCTGCAAAAAGACCCGTGTGCTTCGTAAGAGCACGTATGCTATCATTGCTATATCCATGTCTGACTGTTGTCACCCCATATACACGTAGGTACATAGCTATCAACGCACTTGATTCCGTAAATTCCCCACAACGAGGATCAGACTGATCGCACTCAGAAGAACACGCATCCATACCGTTATCATTTCACACAACACGTAAATAAACCCGAAAACAAAAGAAGAAGAAGAAGAAGCGCCGTTTCCATTTTTCGAGAGCACTGTGTCCTCCCGCATCGCCATGTCTCCCTTCTCCCAGAAGAGAAAAACAAAATATGTACAATTCCTCGGATCGCATGGCCGATCCCCCCCCCCCTAACCTTGCCGGACACGCTCTCGTAAAAGCATCTCCAATCCCGCTTCAATATTCTTATATCCCCCCCCTCCCTCCCGTCCTGTATGAGCTCTCTCCGCCCAAGAAACCTAGTGCATCGCAGCCTCCTGCCCCCCCGTCTCCCTCTCCCTCTCCACCATCTCCTTCCTCTTCTGCAAGTAAAACGCCTTCCGCTCATTCAAACACGCCTCCTGTCTCTCTTGGACGCCCTCCAGCCAGTATCCGACTGCTAAGCCCGTGAGGCCATAGCACGGGTAGATCCATAGCTCGGGCTTGCTCATAAAGGGACGGCGTTGGATGCCTAGTTGCCAGAAACGGGTGGCGAGGCCTTCATTTTGGGTTATGCAGCAGTTAGTTTAGGAGCAGGGCGCCAAAAGACCAAAAAGAGAGGAAAAGCAGTTTGGGGGGTTGGGTATGCGAATCCGGGAAGTCGATTGCCAGGACGGGATGATTGTATAGCCGAGATGGCGTTTGTGGCTTGTGCTCGAAAGTGAAGGAATAAAACTCCGAATAGAAAGAGTGGAAGTTGAATGAGTTAAACGTTGGATTT
>SRQL01000181.1:0-45826 GCA_018360575.1 Claviceps sp. LM454 group G7
AACCCCTAAAATACTTCCTCACCATGTGATATCACGACTAATTTCTGAGTAGGTGGTATGAATAGAATTATCGGGTGGTAGAAATAACAATACTCTTCCTAAATATAGAAGAGGTACTCAGGAGTCAGCCATTTGAAATTTCTCCAAGGCCAAGTCCACCCAACAGAGTCGAGTCTTGCGGCTTGCCTTTTCCCATCAACCCGCAAATCAGGCCGACTACGGAATTATTACATGTGTAATTTATTAGAGAGAGCACGCGGCTTGGTCCGTTGGCCAACGACAAGCGGTACTCGTCAAGTAAGTACGAATGTGCATTCGTCCCTGGACTGTCCATATCCAACGCGTTGAGCATACCTATGTAGATGATGACTATAAATGCCGTGTCTAGAACCCACCAAAGTGTTCTATTCTCGTATCAGTAGTTGAAATAACCCATCAAACCTGTCCCCCCAGAAGAGAAACGAACGGCAAGATATCTTGCATCGCGGCACTTGGCTGCTGAATCGAGGCCGCTTCGTCTTCAACTGTTATTGGTCAGACCAAGTCCAGGACCGATCGGCTCGGCGGCCGACCACCTCGGTCCTCAACTCCAGCTTGTTCGATGGGCACCAGCCTTAGGTACCTGGTAGGTAGTCAACTTAAAGGCGAGTGGTACAACATTCGCAGGCAATGAGCGGTGTCACCTCCAATGAAATCCTCTTGGAGAATTTCCTCGCTTGACGTATCAAAAAGAAATCGCTGTCTGGCACGTTGTTGTCGGAGATGATGCTCGCTATCAGTGGATGCGATAATTGCGTTGCATTTACGGAGTAATGTCGCTGATGTGCCCTTGCCTTGATGAACCGGCATACCTGAGCGCATGATTGTATAATTGCTCGAGGGAGTAGTGGGTATATCCCTGGGGCCTAATTATCGTGTCGACAGAACATTGGTGCTCGTGGCGTTGTGGGCGCATCTACATACTTTACTCCGTGTTACCTACCTACTTGTTGACGACACTCATGCTGTATGTACATATGATGTGAAACGACGTATGTACTACATCACTTAGCCCATGGCACGTGAAAATGCATTGTTTCATAGCACATACGTATGTACATGGCGAATTTAAGCGATCCCCAAAGTCTCAATACATACATATGTAGTGTTTTGCCCAGACAAACGGGCCCTCTCGGCCGGGAAAGTAGCATCGATTGCCGACCGACCAGGTCATTATTACTCCGTATCGGGTCTTGCCCGAGCCCGACCACGATCTTCAGTGTCCTGATGTCAGTGCCTCCCAAGATTAGCGAGATTCTCGAATGGGCATTATCTTGTCCAATGTGTATGATATTGACGGATGCATGTAATGGAAACGACACTGAGCGATGTAACCATGCCCGCATGCAGTGTCAGAAGTCGTGGGGTTTTAAGTCACATACCTACTCGTAGCCACCGCCGGAATCTGGCGTGACAACTTCGAGGTTTCGGATCTTGTGTCTCCGGCGTCCTATGTAGGTTGTAACAGTAGGTAGGTAGGTATGTATGCCAAGGTACATACCTATGTGGCTGAGATCGTCATGGGACATCAGCAATGCCAGACTCTCAGAGTATTGACAGACCCCGCATTTAGGTCCTCACGTCGCAGCCCAACGTAGGGAATCTTTCTGATTGTTATGTATGGAGTATGGAGTATGGAGTACTCCCGTATCGTTATGTATGTACTTGATGTTGCATTTCTACCAGGAACAGGGAAGATGCTTTGCGGGAAGAACACAGAACGATACGCCGAGGGGAAAAGGCATTCCGAAGGTGGTTATTCACGTGGTTAAGCAGCCGCGTGAGGGGATAGTTTTAGATAGACAACACCGTGAATAGCATCTCGATGATGATTGCACCCAATACAACGAGTCATGGATGGGCGAATGTAGTCTGCGATGCACCAGAACTTCTTGAGCAACAAGTCAGAGTCTTCAGAGACTGTGGATCTTCAGACTTTGGCAAGTGGAGCCATCCAGACTTTCATTGTGGAACTGCGGGGTCTAGGCTCGAGCATTCTGTGTCGCAATCTGCGTCGCACACGTCGCACATCGCCTTCGTCGTGAAGTCGTGACTCTGTTCGAGATGAAAGATTTTCCATCTGGATCTGCAACTTCAGCACGTTCTCGCCCATCTCGCCTGCCCTGAAAGACGTACATATCTGTTCCTACCAGGTCCCACCCAGATGCAGAACTTCAAAGAAGAGCCTCTGCCATAATAATAAGTCGCATCAATCTCCACTCGGCACCAACTTAGGTACATTATACTCCGTACATGTAAATAACATGGGCATAGGTATGTAGGTACCTATGTACCAGGTAATAAACTTTAGCTCCCCGCCCCGGCTCCAGCCTCTATCGTCCGACCGGCGTCCATAGGCACCGTAAGCTCCTGATCAGCTGAGCAGTGAGCAGCATGTACATGTATCGGCTTCTCGTCGCTTGGCCAGCCAACAGCTTCACACGGCTCGAGAGTAGACACGGCTTGCGGGAGGGGAGCATGGCGAGATCCTGATTATTCCTCCAGCTTTTCTGCATCTTTCCGAAGCATGGGCTGGGCGCAAAGCCCAGTAAAAATAGGTACTCCGTACATATATATATGTATTGGGAGCCGCAGCGCATCGGATCGTCCCTCATGAATATTGCCTGCTACTTGAGAAGAAAAAAGCCAAAGTCTAGATATCTAGGTTCTCTTTAAAGGTTGGGACTCGGGAGACCCTGTACATAGCCAAGCTTCGCAAGGCAGCCGTTCGGCCCATCGCGATATACAAAGTGCCGCTTTCTTCCACCCTCGGCCTTTCGCCCACCGTCGATTCTCGAGAGTCGAAACAAGTCGTTCTTGGCGTATCCGTTGAAGGCCACACACTGGTACTCGTACGTTGGCCAGAGTTTCCATCTCTCCGTATACTTCCGTCAGGACTCAAAGGCGAGGGAAGCGTAAAGTGTCAACTTTTCATGCGTGCAGAAACCGATCGGTCGCCACTTGGGAACCTTGGACATCTTATCTTGGCAGACTCGTGTCGCCATGTCCAACCCGTTCTCCGGATCTGCAGGCACTTGACCCATCCCGTCCACCTCCCGACTACTCCGTACAGAGTAGATACTTCCTAGTTCCCCCGTACACTAGGAGATACTATGATAGGTATAACGCCTCGCCTTCGCCCGCCCCCAAACAGTCAAGAGTCAAGACAGGCTCTCAAGCACCACAAAACTTGGCTTTCTGTCGCCTTGCTCTGCCTCGCACTTGGCGGCGTCTAAACTCTTCTCTTTCATCCCCCTTGATGACTTTCGCCCCTTCTTTCCCCCCTCGTCGCCCTGATTCTGTCACACACATCTAGCGTCTCCGTTTTGAGCCTGCCCTGAATTGCGCTACGATCGCCTCGTGGTCCGCCTGTTCATGCAAGAAGCTCGACCTCTTGTGCCTTGACGTGAATCTGGCCCCGACAGCAGCAAGCGTCGCCGTTCGATTATTAGAGTCACGGTGATCACTGATCACGATTCACCACAGTGCGCCCGCTGCCGCTCCCGCACCCGTCGGCCGCCGCGACCACTGTGCAGTGTGCCGTCCTTTTATCAGTCCACTGTCCACCCAAGTCCACACTTCAGTCATAATCTCCGGTCCGGCTCTCCCAGCTCGTCCATCCTGCGCCCGTGGGCCGTGACGCCGACCGTTACGCAAGAGCAGCATTCCCTTCCGATTCGACTTCTTCTTTACCATCGACATCCGCCCGGGAATCGCTGCTGATACCGGACCCAGCCGTTTGTCTTGCCTCACCCCAGGTCACCGTCCAGCCAGTCTCTGTCAACCCAGGCCCTGCGCACGACCGCTTCCAGACAGCTTCTGTGCAGCAGAAAGCAAGCGCCACCCCTCACCAAAGCCGCCACGACCATCGTTGTGCCTTCGACTGTGGCAGCACTGAGCAGCGACGTCATCAGCCAAACCTTGGACGTCTCCATTTTCTTGCAGCAACAGATCTTGGCTCTTCAGTCTTGGAAGTTGACCTCGCCTTTGAATCGATTGATTGAGCGCGAGCCTGTGTGGACAATTCTTGCAGCACGCACGCATTCGCTCTTTCTTCTCTTGCCTTCCATCTCCGTCCGCGCTCGGCTCTTTCGTTGCGATCCGTCCAAGACGAGCCACGGGCAACCTAGAGAAGGTCAGGTCTGCAGTGTTGGCCTCACCTTGCCCTTGCTCTGCCGTCGAATAGGTACCTTATCATCACCGTCCTCACTTTGCCCTGCTACACCCAGAGGCACACCGCGACAAGCCTTCGCGAGCAATAGTTCAGAAGCCTCAACACTCGCCGCGCAGATAGTCGAAAGCTTCGGCTTCGCATTTCCATACGAACCCCACTCACCACCGCGAACGGAGCAGGAGACACAGTATCGACCGCAAACTTCATACCAATTGAGAGTAAGCACATGACTCCTTCTCGTGCTGGTTCACCGTTGTCAATTGCTTACGGCCGACAGTAACATTATTCAATTCAATAGTCTCTCTCCCCACCGCGCGCCGATGGGCAATCAAGCCTCCAAAGATGGAGGTGGTTCCTCCGCGGGCAAGGGTTCTGGCTCTGATGCTTTACAGGCATACCCCTCCATCAGCAGGTCTGATACTAAAGAATCCTCACGATCTCTCCGCTCGTTTCGATCCAAAATTCCTGGAAGCAATAGCAGCAAGTCTTTGAATACCGACAGCCCCAGGAACTCGACCTTGCTGGCTAATGGCGAATCTAGCGGCGACAAGACGCTCGATGCGGGCTCGGTTCGCTCTGGTCGCAGCGGTCGATCGAACGGCTCCAACAGGAATAGCCGCAGCGAGACTCCACATTTGAGGCACAACTCGACCGATATGTCATCGATGACAGATGATGGCAACTTTGACGAACAGCCACCTCCTTCACCAGGTCTCCCTGTTAGTGCCAAAGGCGCAGCTCACGATGTCTCCGCCGCACAGGCATCGGGTGAGGTCGATCATGTTTCTGATCAGCCACCTACAGCTTCCAATGCTAGCGCCACGGCACACATGCAATCCCCCGGAGCCTCCATTCTCGTCAAACGAGACAGCGTGGTCAACAATGTTTTGACCTCTCCCTCCATGGACTCTCCCGCAAAATTTGATTCCAATGGCGGCACTGTGGGCATGGCGGACATCAAGGATATGGACCTAGATGACTATATCAAGCGGTTGCTGGATGCTGGGTACGCCGGCAAAGTCACCAAGAGTGTATGTCTCAAAAATGCCGAGATTGTCGCCATTTGTCAGCGAGCACGAGAGGTTCTTTTGTCTCAGCCGGCGCTGCTGGAGCTGGACGCACCTGTCAAGATTGTGGGGGACGTGCATGGTCAATACACGGATCTTATCCGCATGTTTGAGATGTGCGGGTTCCCGCCAATGTCCAACTATCTTTTCTTGGGCGACTACGTTGACCGAGGCAAGCAATCGCTCGAGACCATATTACTCTTGCTCTGCTATAAAGTCAAGTTCCCCGACAATTTCTTCCTTCTCCGCGGCAACCACGAGTGCGCCAACGTGACCCGAGTCTATGGGTTCTATGACGAGTGCAAACGAAGGTGCAATGTGAAGATTTGGAAGACGTTTATCGATTGCTTCAACACGCTGCCTATTGCTGCGATTGTGGCTGGCAAAATTTTCTGTGTCCATGGTGGTCTTTCGCCTGCGCTGAGCCACATGGATGACATTCGAAATATCGCACGGCCAACAGACGTGCCCGACTATGGTCTGCTGAACGACTTGTTGTGGGCAGATCCTGCGGATATGGAACAGGATTGGGAGGCAAATGAACGAGGCGTCAGTTACTGTTTCGGCAAACGCGTTATCACCGAATTTCTTGCTGTACATGACTTTGACCTCATCTGTCGAGCACACATGGTAGTTGAGGACGGATATGAATTCTTTAACGACAGAGTACTGGTAACCGTTTTCAGTGCACCAAATGTACGTTTTATCCAGCCCCGTAGTAGCAAGGTCCTCTGTTTCCTCGACAAGAAACTAACCATCTCTGGCAGTATTGTGGTGAATTTGACAACTGGGGCGCCGTCATGTCTGTTTCGTCGGAACTTTTGTGCAGTTTTGAGCTCCTCAAGCCGCTCGATTCCAGTGCACTAAAGAGTCACATTAAAAAGGGCCGTAATAAGCGACAACAAATGCTCAATAGTCCTGTAAGTGGTTACATGTGGGCCCTTGTTTCACTTTTGCTTTCCATGGCCTCTGCTCTTCTCACTTTCTTCTCTTTCCCGTTTTCTTTTCGGAGTTTGGCTGACCAATCATCACAGCCGGCCACCGTACAACCTCAGAGCGTACCTTAAGACTGGACATATCATGTCTTGTCTTTAGAGGCTGCATCATCGATTCGGTGCACTTTTAGGAAGAGGACCATCGAGTTCCGGATCCGATCGGCCAATCGAGCCGGAACTGCATCAAATCGTTCTGAACTGGCGCTGGTCTGTCAAGAATGCGCTGGCCATGAGTTACGCAGCGGATGGAACGCTTATCACGAAACACGCAGCCTATCATTTCTACGGAGTGACATCTTTATTCCGGCTCCAGCATGGTCTCGTTCTATTTTCTGTTTTCTTACTCAAAATTTTATTCTACTTGTCTTCTCTAATTCCTTCTCAGCAAAATTGCCTCTATGAATCTGGAATGGTTCAAGTAGGCCTTTTCTGTTGCAGAATCGATGTATTAATGACAACGGCTTCAGAAGAGACTCTGGCCGGTTCAGTTCCCCAGGTATACTTGGGACATTGGTCACGTTTGGACTTTTTGGGGGTTGGCTTGAACTACATACGTTTGTCTCTGGTTCGTTATCGTTATCGGGTTCGTGGATAAAATGGAGGGCGCGCCGCCTCGGGATCGCAGTTGCACGACGCTCTGGGTCTATTCCATTTATTTGGACTCTACACCCGGATTTTCACTATCAAAGAGTAGCATTGACTGCATCATACATGAAGAGATGGACTACGCGATGCTTGGCGCTCTATAAGAGCAGGTTCCTTCGCCGGCGGAGTTTGGAGTATTTAGTTCAGACATCATTTTTTGTATCTGGAGTTGTACGACTCCACAAACTGCCTACATAATACATGTTTAGAGCATATTTGGCCCCATGAATACATGATTGTTGCGCATGACTTGTTGCAGTACGGGAAAAGAACACCCAGATCTTTTGGTGGCGATGCGTGGCTGACCGCCTGCCTGACATAGTGGAGCGAAGCGGCAGAAAATATAGCGCAACGACCACAAGAAACCCTTCAGAGTCCAACCCAAGCAGATTTCCCCCATGCCTCCGTGATCAACCACCAGTCGCATCCAACCCACCATGCATGCCCAAATATTACAAAAGGCATGCGCCCGGGCCAAGCCCGAGGTTCACAAGACCGGCGTAGCCCTCCAAAACTACTTCCGCCACTTTTCCACCTCGAACCGGCTCAAGACCGACGACGATAACAACGCAGGCGCCTCCCGACCAACTCCTCCCAACTCATCCGCCACCCAACGCTCCAGAGCCGCGACCCGCGAAATCAGCGACTTTCTCAAAGGCCGCGGACGAGGTCCCTCCGAAAACACCCCCTCGCCCGCCTCCTCATCGCCCCTTTCTCCAAACGCATCATTATCCAAACCGAGAGTCATTGATGTCCGCAGCCTGCCCCGAAGTCTAGGCTCGCGCGGCCGCACGGGTACCTTCCGCAGCCGCTTCGGACAAGACGGCCAACAACAACAACAACAACAGCAGCAGCAGCAACAAAGCCCAGGAAACTACGCAGGCCAATCCTCCTCCTTTGCCGGTCCTGGGGGCAGCCGCTTCTCCCGCGGGCCTGGAGGCGGTAGAGGTGGCAGAGGCGGTAGAGGCGGTAGAGGCGGTAGGGGCGGCAGAGGTGGTAGGGGCGGTCGTTTCGACAAGAACAACAAAAGGAACGGAGATGGGGAGGCTGGAGACAAGAAGGACTCTGAGACAACTAAGCGCCGGGAAGTGAATCTGGAGATGGATGAGGAAGAAGTAGCCTTTGATAGACTGATGCGGTTCCACAGTAAGACGGAGTATCAGCCTGCGATTTCGCTCCAGTCTCTTGAGGAGTATGCGCCGAGTTTTCCGTCGGGGGAGACGGGGAGGACGGCTATTGCGCTGGAGAAGTTGCAGGAGCTTGGGGGGGAGATTTCTACGTCTACGGCTGCTGCGGGGTCTGGTGCTGTGGAAAACGATGCGCAGAAGCAGGATCAGGATAAGAGCTCTGAGGCGGTGGCGGCGGAGGGGAGCAGCAGCGGGAGTGCCGAAAGCAAGACTCCCGACCTGGCTGTGATTCAAGGGGTTGATGACGCGGTCCTTGCGAAGATTTACGAGCAGGCTGTTCAGGGAAAGCACGAGAAGATGGAGTTTGGGACGGGCCCGATTGCCACGTCGCGGAATGTGCACTTGCGGACTGGGACGTGGAATGGCGGTGCTATGGAAAAGTTTGAGGGCAAGTTGAAGGCTTTGATTGGGGGGGCGGGTGCTGTCAAGGGGGGTAAGAATTCGGGGAAGAAGGTTGAGGCGCGATGAGCATAGGCCGGTTATACTGCAATCTTTTTTTTTTTTCCTTCATAAAACATGACTGTGTATCTCTATTTCGTTACGGTTTTAGGGTTGCAAAAACTGGGGGGAATGGGGGAATGGGGGAATGGGTTAATGTGTATAGATATATGTGTATAGATCAAGTGTTTTCATGCAGAGCTGTGAAAGAATGGTGTAATTGTGAGAAGAAGAAGGACATTTTACCTGCATTGATGATGAGAGGGGAACTTGTTGATCTTGGTGCGGTTGGTGCTAGGATGTGCTGGTTGTGATGAAATGTTGTAGAGGTGTTGCTGTGTTTTGCCTGAGCTTCTTGCCTTTAATATCATACCATACATACACTCAACTTTGTTCCCCTCGTTACTTGATTTCTCTAAGCTCTGTAGTATCAAAATTGCCTTTTCTTGCTTCCCACTCGCAAAACATACAAGCTCAAAGCACGTCTTTCAACACTCATCGTTCACATTCCTTTATTTAGAATTCGGTCTACTATTCCGGAACTGCTCTTGACTTTTGAGATGAGAGCACGGTGTGATACTACCGTGCATTAGATGTACGGGGAAGAGGAAGAAGATGGACGTATCAGACATGGAAACTCCCCTTGAGCTAGATAAGTGTATTCCTCGTGCGCGGATACATGGCCCAGCTGCTACCCTTTTCAGTCTGCCTTCTATAAAATCTGGTGTGCACTGGCGGATCTTTACCAGCCACCCCCTCCTTACGTCTCTGCCGTAAACATGCAGAGCCTCATCTCACCATCTCTGTATTGCTTCCACATCACTTCTCCAATTGCTTCAAAGCCTGCGCCTCCTCCGCAGCAATCTCCTTCATCTTCTCATCCAGCACCTTCTGCAACTCCTTCTCCGCCTTGCGCGCCACATCCTTCAGTATCGTCCCCTTCTTAGCCCACCCCTTGAGAACCTTATCATGCCGCGACCGCCCCTGGCGGATCTTCTCCTTCCACCCTTGCGTCACCTCCTTGACACGCCGAATGAGATCATCCTTGCGCTCCAGCTCCACCTTCATTAGCAGCTCGAGATCATTATCCTCACTTCGCTGAGGCTGCTGATTGTAGTCCTTGCTAGCCTGGACAGCCGACATGATGGGCTTGATGTACTCCCGGTCATTGACAAGCAGAGATATAGTGCGCCCAGAGCGAGGCACCACCTGCGCGAGCTCGCGGAGCGGGAACGTCGTTGTGGTCTTGTGCCCGCCATTAGTCTCTTCAGATGGCTTGATGCTGACGGGCAGAGCGCCTAGGTTATCTGGGTTGAAGCGACCGCCGTGGAGGACCGTCTGTAGCTGCGCCTTGAAGTGCGCGTCTGTTGCGGCGAAGACGGCATGGAGGGAACTGAAGTCGAGGGGGTCTTCGGGGTTAGGCTCGATCTTTTCGGCTGCAGATCCAGGAGACGAGGATGTGTTGTTGGAGCTTCGGGGTGGGGAGTTCGAGGCTGGTGCGACCTTGCGCTTCTTGAATGTTGGGGGCGATGTGTGGAAAGCTCGTGCGAGGGATTGTCGCTGCTGCTGCTGCTGCTGTTTCTGCTGCCGCGGGATGGAAATCGAGATTGGTCTGAGTGCACTAGTTAGCTTGACTGGATCTCTTTTGGGTGGTTGTTGCTGTCATTGTCGCGAAGGGCCTTTGGGTGTGTTTTGATGTCAAATCAACTTACGCTTCAACTGAAGCTGTGAGCCCAAAGACTCGGCGGACGAGAAGACTGCGGCTAGAGAGCGCCATGACGGAATATCGCTGTCGTGATCTCGAGCTGGAAGGTTGAGATTTGACGTGAGGAGAATCTTGATGGGGATTCCAGATCTGTGTTGGTATGAGTTGCACGCGTCACGGGACCGTCAATTAACGCGACGCGACTTCAATGAGTTTTTGACGACCAGCTACATAGCAGAAAGTCAACACAACAACTCAGACGCTGCCTAGATCGCTCAACTTCCTCAAATCCTCGTTTGTTCCATTGAACTCATGTTGGTTGTGTACATCTTCCTTCCTTCTATGGCTGGCTAAGCGGTAGTGCAAACGGGTGGCTACACAGTGAGTCTAATTTGGTGATACCACCACCGCAGCCTCGTTGGTTCGTCGTTTGGCATGGTGTAACCACGTGGCTTTTGTGCGTTTCTTTCCCAAAATATACCAAGCTTGGCTGACATAGGCTGAGAAAATTTGTGTGATGTGTACTTGCTTGCCAACTTTGTTGCAACAAGATCAAAAGAGAAAGTGATACATACAGAGTTGACATCTACAGAGCACATTATGTTGGTAGGTACACTCGTGACTCAGTTGATCACCGATTCACCGGCAACTCGATATGTACATCGAGTAAAAAAACAATTGTGTGAAGGCCAAAAAGTTTTGCTCGTACTAGGGTTCGAACCTAGGACCATTTGCGCTCAGTATGAGATCAGATCATGTAAGGCAACTATGCTACCACTGCACCATACGAGCTATCTTGTCTCGGATGGCACGATATTAAGATTATAAAGCTAAGAATATCTACAATGTGACGTCGAGAACATACGCCGAGAGAGGCATCGAGACAATGAGATCTCGGCTCTCAAAAGACACAAGTACTTTCAGATACAAAGACCAATCCAGTATGCCTGATAACAATCAAAACACGTTAAATAAATTAACATTCAACAAAGTCTCCTATGAAAGAGGCAAAAGGCGTCAACACCACGCGCTTACATCACTGCTGCTTGGAACAGCCTGAAAATGTATACCAAAGCCATACCTCAGATAGGAGATACCTTAGGTAGGTAGGTACCTAGTCATAATTCCATGCCCCATATCATCCCGATAACCTTCCACTTCCACCCTTCGAACAATCAAGATTGTTCATCACCCTGAAGAGGCTGGCCCATTCCCCCAAACGTAATCATCTTGGTCACCTGATACTCTCCAATCCCATACTTGGACCCCTCCCGCCCAAAACCACTCTCCTTGACACCACCAAACGGAGCCGCCGGGTCGGATATGATACCCGTGTTGACACCAACCATGCCAACTTCCAGCGCCTCAGCCACGCGATATACGCGCTGCAAGTCCCTCGAGAAGAAGTACCCCGCAAGACCGACATCGACCTTGTTAGCCAGCGCAACGACCTCAGCCTCAGTCTTGAAAGGGAAGATGCCAGCCACGGGGCCAAAGGTCTCTTCCGTAGCCATGGCCATCTCGGCGGTCATGTCGCGGATGACGGTGGGCTGGAAGAAGTTGGCGCCCAGATCCGGCCGCTTGTGGCCGCCCGAGACGATCTTGGCGCCCTTGGACTTGGCGTCCTCGATGTGAGCCTCGACTTTGTCGATGGCGCGGCCATGGATGAGTGGCCCGTGGGTGGTGTCCTCGTGGAAGCCGTGGCCGACCTTGAAGGCATTGACCTTTTCGGTGAATTTGTGGACAAAGTCGTCGTAGATACCCTCTTGGACGTATAGGCGGTTCGCGCATACGCAGGTCTGGCCTGTGCCGCGGAATTTAGAGGCCATGGCGCCGGCGATGGCGATGTCGAGATCGGCGTCGTCAAACACGATAAAGGGGGCATTGCCGCCGAGCTCCATGGACAGTTTCTTGAGCGTGTCGGACGACTGCTTCATGAGGAGCTTTCCGACTGCGGTGGAGCCGGTAAAGGAGACCTTTTTCACGGTTGGGTCGGTGGTGAGCACTCGGCCGATTTCAGGCGTGTTTTCGAGAGTCGTCACGACGTTGACAACACCCTTGGGGATGCCTGCTCGATGTCCCAGCTCTGCGACGGCAAGGGCTGTGAAGGGTGTTTCGCCGGGGGCTTTGCAGACGACGGTACAGCCCGCGGCCAGCGCAGGCGCAACTTTTCGTGTAATCATGGCGGCGGGGAAATTCCAGCTTTGAAAAAATCAGTTTGATGTGCTTTACAAGGCGCATCTTTATGAGCAAGCCCAGACTCACGGAGTTATCAACCCGCACACACCAACGGGTTCCTTGACCGTCCATACGCGATTTCCAGGCACTGTCGCAGGGATGGTATCGCCGTATGTACGTGGAGCTTCCTCGCTGAACCACTCGAAAAAGTTGGCGGCATAGGCGGCTTCGCCCTTGGCCTCGGCGACAGGCTTACCATTCTCCCAGGTGATGAGCTTGGCAATGTCGTCGGCATTTTCCACCATCAGGTCGTACCACTTGCGAAGCAGCTTCGCGCGATCACGGCCGGTGAGGCGTCGAAAGGCGGGAAACGCATCGGCAGCGGCCTTGATGGCCAGCTTGGTATCCTCGGCGTCGCACTCAGCTACCGTGCCAATGAGGGTACCAGTAGACGGATCTAGCAATAGTAAGTCAAATGTTGCAGAATCGACTACTTGCGACCATGTGTAGAGCAACTGTACCGTTGACCTTGAAAGTCTTGCCCGATCTGGCTGCTTTCCATTCACCATTGATGTAGGCGACATTCTGCTTTAGCAGCGACGGGTCTTTCAACTAGGTCGACGTCAGAAGGTGTGCCAATAGACAGATGACCACCCATGAAGCTGCCTTGCATCAGACGTCTAGGATGGCTGCGGATAAGAAGTGACAGCTGGTGAAGTCGCACCTGAGGAGGCATTGTGGAGGCGTGTCGAGACAAGATCAACGAGATGGTGGGAGAGACGCGCTTGGACGTGGGAGCTGCGAGTCTCTGCAACAAGGCCATTGGTAAGCTCGGCGACGGACAGGCCTCGTGTGCGCGACTCTTATAATGAATTTGGTAGGCAATGGGAAGCTGATATGTAGCTCCATGAGAAATCTGGGAGATGAAAAGACAATGATGATGCCTGAAGCTCGGCAGAGAAGCCAGTTCTAGGAGGTAGCCATCAGATGTCGCGGACCGGGGAAGAGGTCACATGCGGGGTTCAATGGGGTCGGGTTTGCCCCTTGATCCAATCACGCAGTCAAGCTTGAAGCCACTGACCAAGAATTCATTTCACTGCAGTCTGCAACGCAAGATTCCAATGCGCTGTGACGAATCTGTGACGCACTGACGAGGAGCTCGCGTGAAGCTTTTCGGGAATACGATAGGTACCTACTATGTAGATGGGCTAGGTATGTACCTATGTATTACAATAGGCAGCCAGGTATACACTTGCCGGTGTGTACCCCCCCGATACATAGGTAGGTACCTACCTTAGGTAGCTCCCGAAGGCCCCGCTCATCACGAAAACGTTGGCCCACCCGGGGTTGGAAGAAGAGGGGGAAGCTTCAAGCCGCCGTTGTGCAGGGGCCGTCTATCGAGATGTTGGTGCACATCTACGCGTTATCACGACGCGCCTTCGGGCCTCCATGGAACACAGTCTTGGTAACAAAACCCTTCAGTCCCATCTCTCAAGCTCCTCTCCATCACCCATCATGTCTCGTCTGTGCCGCCGGCGCCGAACTCGCGCGACGTGACTTTGGAATCGCATAGGTCCAATCAGCCCCCCATTTCCGTTGCAAAGACAGCGGCCGAGCCCGTTTCGCAGCATTCTCTCCAAGATTTCGAAACACACTAGGTAGTAGGGAGCTGATTTAGCGCTGTCGCCGTATTATTTGGAAAAGGGGTTGTTTGAAGATAATCGACGTACTACTGTGCCCTTGGTTTCGACACCTTGAACACCTTCAGTTCCACCTCGTTGGGATCAACCTCGGGGACCGCAAAGCAGTAAATATCGAGAACATAGTACATGATGTATGGCGATCCCCCGTCTATGCAGTAGTTGAGCATGTAGTCGTCGTGACCGTGGGGGAGGTTCTGCGATGCGAAGAAGGCGGTAATCACGGCCGCAAAATCGGAGCTATACTCCTCGAGACATATCAGGATGACGCGTTGCGGCGTGATGTGATTCATAGCGACCAGAGATAATCGTGTTGCGTAGAGGCTCGTCAGCCATGCGAACGAGGCGACACTCACGTCGAGGGCGCGGGTGTCAGGGATAGATAGATCATTTTCATCGGACTGGCAGGATGGGCAGGGTTGGGGCAGAAAGTTATGATTAAATGGGAGAAATGGATGAGACAGATGGATGTCACGTGTTGACGCGAGGTGAGTGATGTTTGTTGTTGATGCGTGTCAGAGGCTCAATGGAGTGGCAGCTGGAGTGCAGCTGTGCATCATCATGCGCATGTACACATCGGGACTCGGGAGCGCTCAAGAGAACTTTGGACGATGCGAATGGCCCCTTCCTCGCCCAAGACAAGATGAGGACTGATTGGATAGAGAGAGTGGACAACGTAAGATGGACGTCAAGGTCAAGATATTGTTGGGGGGTTAGTCCCGTCGCGGCTGTGCGATACGGGTCTTCGGATGACGGCCCAGGCCGCCAAGATCTTGCTCCTTTCTACAGATACGGACGTCGGAGAGTCTCGACTCTCGTCGCAATTGCAAGGAAGCAACGGCAAGGATCCGCTTTGTGATGGGGCCGTGATATTGGGGTTTGGCGCTTGGCGCGAATACATACATGTCTGACCAGGTAGGTACATACCTACTCCGTACGGAGTACAGTGGATCGTAAAAAGAACTTCACATTCTCGCTCACTTTTTGGCGCGTGAATGTGAGGTCTTTCTGCCAAGGGATTGTGCTCACTGTACGTAGGTACCTAGATACCTAGGTATGTACTAGGTACACCTAGGTACTACAGTCTACACCTAGGTACTACACCTAGGTACTACGTTTTGACGGTTTTAACACGTGCAGTTGGGCGGTTGTGCGTGGCATGCTAGTGCTCCGTTACCCGTATGTACCTATGTACATACATACTGAAAACACGCCCGTAATGCTGTGCAAATGCAATGAGTCTGCATCTTTGCTTGTTGGGTTCAGAACACACAACGCAAAATGACGACTTGAGTCAATTTGAAAACTTTCATGTTAGCTAGCCGACGGCAGTCCTTTGGCTTTTTCGCAACGAAGCGCATTTTGTAGCGGCAACTCGTCCTGCTGTTGCAAGATAGGCTTGCCGCCACTGGTCTGCCAGTGCACTGCATTCCAATGCATTGTGCGGGTACGTATATATGTTGGAGAACGGAGTCGAGACTTAAGATATAAATTCTAGCCTGATGTTATGTATTGCTTTCTCTCGCCTCGTGACGAGCGTGTAGGATGTCTTTCGAACAGGCCAGGCTCCTCGGAGCTCTCCTGAGACATCATGTTACTCAGGAATGGGAATCGACAGCCAAACGAAAAGGAAGAAAGACCTCCTCATAACGATCCTTTGTCCTTTAACTCGCGTCATTGTCAACCGGCGTCGTAGCGGTCTATCCCGACCGCGAGTCTTGCTGCTGTCACTAGGGAAGTTGTCTATCCAGGGTACGGAAAGCCTGCGTCCTCGGCGTGAAGGGTGATTCATGGATCGCCCCGGGCGAAGTCATGGCATGCAGCTCCCAGGTCGATCGCTCTTTGGGATTCGAGAAAGTGGAGAACCCGTCGTCGTCGTCTTCCCTCGCGTCGGCTTGGGGGTTCGGCATCATGGCCCAAATGGAAAAGCCGAGGTTGAGCAGGTATATGACACTGGTGTCATCATTAGCAATGGGGGTTTCTTCTCTCTTTGTGTGCCTCTTTACTTGATCTTCTGCGTTGGGTTTATCGCTACTTGGACCGCCCAGAGAACGTGACACAACAAGAAGAAAGAACAATGGAGCGACAGCGGACTTACAGCATATAGAGCGTGATAAAGAGAGACGCCTGCGCTATCTGGCACGTTCTATACTTGCCATACCGCCTGGCCAGGTCACATCCCTGGCGGAAATACCATGCCGCAGGGGCGGGATATCGGGCATCCGCGTAGTCCGGCCCAATCTGGCCGTACGTGCTCACAATGTAGAGGGCTACCATGGCGCAGTTGACGACGGTGGCAAGAAGGGGGACCCAAAGCTTCATGAGGAAGGACACGAGCTTGGCAAGCAGGAAGAAGAGCGACAAGATGGAAATGGCGACATTAAAGTCGGTGAGACTGGATGTATACCAAAGATTTGAGTCAGTTTACCTGGGCAAAAGACGTCCTTGGACGATTGGTGACAACTCACGTATGTGACCAGATGAGTGGTATGGCTGGCAATGGCTGGTAATTTGCATACGCGTACAGAACCATATTGGGGTTGGAGTTGAGCTTATTCTCGAATCCGATTTTCCACATGGCCGATCTGTACATATCTGGCTGTGCGATGCCGAAGATGACGAGAATAGGAACTAGGCCGATAAGCTCTAGGGGCATGAGCCATGCTGTTCCCCTTCTCGCCGATTTGGGCCATGCTCGTCGGAGAATGCGATAGGAGCACAAGGCCCGCGATAGAAAGGAGGGCGCCTTCATGGTGTCTGTGTATCGCCTGTCGAGGTTCACGAGAGATGTACGTCGTTTGAGGCCTTTTCGCTGCTGCCGTTGAGTCGTTCCACGGGGACGGAATACTCAACGCCGTTGAAGTCGATTTGAGTTATTTTGTCGATTTGGTTAGCACCTCTCTTCAACCCATTCGAGAAGCACACAGGCAACCGTTCACACCAAAAAAGATGTCGCCAATCGTTGGTTCCAGCGTATGGCAAAATACGTTGCAAGATAAAGCAAGCGGCGGCTCGAGGATGACGCCACTTAAAAGACGGTCGACTCCATGAGTCCATGTTCCCAGCCATGCTCGCGAGGTTGGGATGGCAGCTTGTCGCAGTTTGTCACACCTGAACGGCCAATGAGAAGCACCAAGTCAGTTGAATAAGCGCCCGTGACGGCATGTTGCGCTTGATTGGCTGAGCGGGACGTTGGAGATGCAGGCTGCAGTGCATTTGGATCGACGGAGTCACAGGAAGACATCGTCAGCAGCTTGAAGCTCTATGAAGTATGAACACCACTTGTGTGCTGCCGTACAGCGAGAAAAGGCCTTTCCCTCAGGTCATGACTCACGATGATTCTGGGGGTTGAGAATGTGGGAATGAGAAGTTGAGAATCCAATGAATAACGAATTCAATTTTGGCATAAAACCCTCAAAACAGGGCATCCCAAATTGCGCAGCCGCCGTGTCCACCTTCCGCATGTGATTGGCTTAGCTCCATGGGAGACGTTTCTCCGTAAGCTCTGGTCAATGGTCATCATCAATGGCGTCCGCTTTGGTGGACCAGGACCTTCATCAGCGCGCACGGCCCCTTTCAACCCGACAAGCGGAAACTCACAAGCAGCTACGACTCTGTATATGTACGCGAATAGCATTTGTCAGCTTCACGCGAGCAGTGAATTTGAGTTATTAGCCTCTTATTACGGAGTAGGTATGTAGGTATTGAGTCAAAGGCGTCGTTTCGGTCCGTTACTGCGGTGCAGGCCTGCAACTATCAGCCTCGGACCTCCAGAACAGAGGCACCTACGTCACCGTACGCCCACACGGCTGCATAAAATAGGGCTGTACATGAATGATGTGCCTCTTAAGTTATGCATAAGATAGGTAGGTACGTAGAGCAAACGAAAGACAAAGTGTGACTCCAATGTCCATGCATCAAGGATTCAAGCCTTGAAGGCAACTAGCGCCCGCAGTGCACTTCTTTTCTCCGATGCGGAATTGGAATTTGGCTTTCAGTTCATCTCCATCTCACTGCAACGTCATTCTGGAGCAACAATCCGGGAACGCAGCCCTTGTCTCGCAAGTTGCAACATCCCCCCGACGAATGTCAGACCGCATCCCCGTCTCTTAATCTCCAGCTCCTCCAGTCTCCGGGTCGGCCGCAGCATTTTCGCCCTTCTCGTCCGCGTAACAGGGTCCCACAGCTTTGTTCCCAGGTTCCAGACAAAACAACCCCGGCTTCTTGACGCATGGCAAAGCCCCCTCCTTGTTCGCGCATCAGCTCGCCTTCCAAGCCGCGTCGAAATCATCCCAACGTTTGCATACTGTACCTACTGCTCCTTCATCTGAAGACACCCTGGCAAGGGATTCGGATCTCGCAACGGCCCGGCCAGCGACGCTCTTGCGGCATCCGAGGCCTGTCTGCCATCTGGTCGCAGCCCAATTCATCCGTACGGCGTCCACTGGCTCATTCTCGACGATGGGCACGACGTGTTAGGCGTCACGGCCGTTCTGTGCTTCCGGTCAACCTTTACACGGCCGTATCCAAGCCAAGCCATTATACCTCTTTCCCGCATGCCAGAGTCTGCAAGGCACACGCCCTCCGCTGCTGCTGTTATGGAACCTACTCACTTCAAAAAGGCTCGGATCGGTTCTTCACCTCCTCGGCGTTCTGACATGTCTTCCGCCACCTCATGTCCTGCACCGCCATCACTGAGTCGCGATGGACCGCATTCACCTCTATTCTTCTCCCACAGCCCTTCAAGGATGTCGGGCCGGCCGGCCGGCTCGCCTGCAAATGTCAGCACGAGCATGCTTTCTCGAAACACCGAAGGCGTGTCCAGTCAAGTCACCACGGTAAAACTGCCTTACGCCAATGTGAATTCCATGAGCTCCGTCATCTCCGGAAGCACCGCCACCGGTAGTCTTACCTCCTCTGTTGACTTGTCCATGCCGGCCCCCAGTCCAGAGGCTCGCCTTGCGTCTCCAAGCCTTGCCCAGATACACAATATCGGCGCCATCGAACTTGTGGAGCAAGATGAGAGGCCAACGTTTGTCATTGACCTGCTCGACGCAATCCAGTCGACGGCATCGGGACCGCGCCTTCACATTCTCTATTACAACGCTTCGCTGCGCTTGTCACAAGATGTCATGAAACTTATCGGGACCGAGCCGGATGAGGTTGGTGTCGCCGGTAGCTATGGCCGCTTCATTTCCTGGGCCACCTTCCTACTTACCGGACGAACTAGCCACGACTCAACGTCGATGGCTTCTCATGTATACGGAGGTCTGGAATGGACAAGCACCACAATTCGCCAAAGGTTTCGCTTCATCAGCACCACACCCAACCGCTCGCGACCATCTTCTACGCGCCCCGGGTCGCCTCTCTCTCTCGCTGTCGAGACCGCGCCACTTGCTCGAAGCTGCCCGATCATGTCTCGACCAACGCAGATGACCCCGGCAGTTGACCTTGTCGAGCCATCTTTCGTTCCTCCAGACTACTTTGGCGACGCTGTTGCCCATCAGCGAGACGAAGATGCCACAGACGAAGACGTCGCTATGGTTAGCCTGCCAGAAAGGCACGTGCTTGATCCTGCTGCGCCATTGCGTCACCCTGACGAATTCACAAATGAGGTATTACAGCTGCAGCCCGCCAAGCAATTTTTCGACTGGACCAGATTGCCTCTAGACGACAGTCTTCCAGAGCACATCAAGTTCGCGAAAACGCGGGATTGGGCTTCCACACCACTGGGGCCCATGGCTGATTGGCCGACCGACTTACGAACCA
Organism: Claviceps sp. LM454 group G7; assembly: GCA_018360575.1. Lineage (NCBI taxonomy): Eukaryota > Fungi > Ascomycota > Sordariomycetes > Hypocreales > Clavicipitaceae > Claviceps > Claviceps sp. LM454 group G7. The sequence continues at coordinate 19,898 of SRQL01000181.1, forward strand.
TGTCTAGCCTGGTGATGGCTACGCCTCACCCAGCTGCCATGTATTGGGGAAAAGATTGTGTAGCCATCTATAACGAGGCCTACATCTCACTAGCAGGCAAAAAACATCCGCAACTGATGGGCAGCAGATACCAAGATGCATGGGCCGAGATTTGGGACGAGATAAGGCCTGTGGTGGAAAATGCCTGGAAGTCTGGAGAGTCGACCATGAAGCATGACAACCGCCTATTCATCAAGCGGGACGGCTTTCTCGAGGAAACCTATTTCTCTTGGGCCATGATGCCCCTTATCGGCTCGGAAGGAGAAGTTGTTGGATTGTACAATCCCTGTTTCGAAAATACACGCAGAAAGGTCAATGAGAGACGCATGCACACGTTACGAGAGATTGGCGAGAAAGTAGCCGCCGCCACAACGGTAACAGCATTCTGGCCTCGACTGCTTGCCGGCCTCGACTACAATGAGTTTGACCTGCCCTTCGCCTTGGTCTACTCGGTCAAGGAAGACACCGAAAGTGAGGCGTCTTCACTTCACTCCAGTAGTCTGGCTCCGTCGTCGCAACTCAATCTCGAGGGCTCGCTTGGTATTTCAGCCAACCATGTGGCCGCTCCAGCCATTCTAGACTTCAAAACTTCGGATGAAGGATTTGCCCCGTATATGCGCCAGAGTTTGTCAACAGGAGGATCGCCTGTCGTCCTATCAGCAAAGGCGGGTACCTTGCCGACTCATTTGCTGCAAAATATTGACTGGCGCGGATGCCGTCACCCGTGTACGACTGTTGTCGTGTTCCCTGTCATTCCGACCACGACTAAGGAAGCCGTTGCAGGCTTCATTGTACTGGGAGCCAATCCTCGAAGGCCATATGACGATGACTACCAACTGTTCGTCCAGCTACTCTCGCGGCAGCTGGCTACATCACTGGCATCTGTTGTCCTATTCGAAGAAGAGATCCGGCGCGGGCAGCGGGCGGCACGATTGGCCGCACTGGATAAAGAGGAACTGTCAATGCAGTTGATTGAGCGAACACAACAAGCGACCGAAAGCGAGTACAGATTCACCCGTATGGCCGAGTTTGCCCCAGTTGGCATGTTTATCGCTGATGCGCATGGGTCAATTGATTACTGCAACGATATGTGGTGGCAGATATCAAGGCACATACGCTCTCAGGACGCAGAAAGCGACTGGATGACGAGTGTCCGAAACGAGGATAGGCCGATTCTGGAAGCTGCGTGGGCCAGGCTGATTGATGAGAAAGTAACCATTTCCCTCGAGTTCCGCTTCAATTGTTCTCAGCAGAATGATGGCACCATGATTGACACGTGGGTACTTCTGAGTGCGTTTCCTGAGAAGAACCCGGACGGGACATTGAAGTCGATATTTGGTTGCATTACCGACATCTCCTCCCAGAAATGGGCCGAAAAGGTTCAAAACGAGCGCCGCGAGGAGGCTGTGGAATTGAAGAGGCAGCAAGAGAATTTCATTGACATCACCAGCCACGAGATGCGAAATCCACTATCGGCCATTCTCCAGTGTGCTGATCAAATTGTCAGTAGCATCTCATCATTCGACAACCACGGCCAGGGCGCGGAGGTCAGAGAACTGCTGGAGGGATGTCTTGATGCGGCGAATACCGTCAACCTTTGCGCCAGTCACCAGAAGCGCATTGTCGACGACATTCTGACACTCTCAAAATTAGACTCTCACTTACTTGCTGTTACGCCGGCCGATGCACAGCCCTTCAAGGTGGTGCAGTTAGCCCACAAGATGTTCGAGCCTGAGCTGGTCGCGCACGACATTGACTTTGAGTGCACCGTCGACGAGAGCTTCGCGCGGTACGGACTGACTTGGGTCAAGATGGACCCCTCCAGACTGAGCCAGGTGCTGATCAACTTGATGACCAACGCCATCAAGTTCACCCGAGGCCGCGATCGCCGCAAGATCACAGTCAACCTCAGTGCGTCCAAGGATATCTCAGAGGTCACCAATACTGGCGTGCTCTACTTCGATAAGAACGAATCACAGCGCGCGTCAGGCATGGATATTCACGACACAAAGGAGTGGGGTACGGGAGAGCTAATTAATTTGCATTGCTCTGTCGAAGACACCGGGCCTGGCTTAGCTGAAGAGGAGATGAAGCTGCTCTTTCAGCGTTTCCAACAAGCCACGCCGCGAACTCACGTCCAGTATGGCGGATCTGGACTGGGTCTCTTCATCTCGCGCATCCTTACCGAAATGCAGGGCGGCCAAATCGGCGTCTCCTCAAAGAGAGGCGTCGGAAGCAAGTTCAACTTCTACATCCAGTGCCGCAGATGCCTCAACCCTCCTGCACAAGCCGAGCCTAAGCCTTGCTTGAGGCCCGCGCGCAGGACAACCCCTACCATTACAACGTCGAACCTCGAGCCCACGCTCATCTCCTCCAGATCCGCGACCCCAACTCTTCCTCGCAGTAAGGTCGCCTCACCTAATCCCACCCGCTCCATCTTTGACGTGCTCATCGTCGAGGACAACATTGTGAACCAGAGAGTCCTGCAGAGACAGCTGCGGCAGTGCGGCAACAATACCTTTGTGGCGAACCACGGATTCGAGGCGCTACAAACGCTTCAGAAGTCGAGGTTTTGGGTCGGCCAGGAGCAGAGCGGGGTGGACATTTCGGTGATTCTTATGGATTTGGAGATGCCCGTCATGGATGGGTTGACGTGTGCGCGCAAGATTCGTCAGCTCGAGAGCGAGGGGACCTTGTTGGCGCACATTCCGATTATTGCGGTGACGGCGTATGCGCGGCCGGAGCAGATTGAGAGTGCTAAAGCCGTAGGCATCGTAAGTGCGCCCTGTTCATTGATACTTGGTTATGCGGCCATGCTCGCTCGTTGGTAACGGTGGTAAGTTGCTAACTCTGGCTTTTCTAGGACGACGTTATATCGAAGCCTTTTCGTGTGGCGGAGCTTCTGCCCAAGATAGAGGAGCTTGTTAGCAAGTACAAGGGCCTTTCTTTGCGGACTTGAGCATAACATGAGCATGGACTTGTGTCGTTTGCACGGTCTTTTACTGTCAATATTCCTATACTCACTCTCGTCTATAATGCCATGATGGCATCACACCGTTCTGCAACACAGTCTTCACGAGCTTGGGCATCAGGTACACCAGTACCAGTGACCACTACTATTGCTGAGCTTTCGAAGAAGCAGACGAACCGTACACGGCATGAACAATCACTATGAATGATCCGACACCAATCATCAAAAACTCTACTTTTCCAGCAAAAGGATGCACTTTTTCTATTTACGGGCTCCTGGAATGTGGTCCTTAGCTTTGGACACCCTTCATCTCGCTTGGCTGCTTTCTTTGGTTGCACTTTTAGCTCAATCTTGGCGCTAAGGACATTTTCTCACTTTTGCAAACGGCAGGCAGGCAGGCAGGCAGGCAGGCAGACTTTTTTGTTGTATTTTACCTCTTTTGTATTCTGACCAGTCTAAGGATAAAGGCTAGGTGAAGAGGAAGGACATATAGCCTCTTACCAATGCACAGATGGAGACAGGAAGGGCAGGAGCAGGCTACAGCTGATGTTTGACCATATTGTATATCTAGCCGGATTTGGATGTCGCTGGCCATGGAGTTAGGGGGAACAATAGCATGGAATGAATAGTTGGCCAATATTTGCTTTGTATATAGAGGCAAGGAAAGGAAAGGGACGGAGTTTTGAAGCGCAGAGTGTTCATCTAGCTGGCTTGCTACATTAGTTCTTGTTACTGGACGAGAACCCCGGAATAAAACAACAACAATTGCTACAACTTTTCCTATACACAGAAACAACAAATCACTAGGTACGTCTTTTCTAATATACAAAAACACCGACCGAATGAAGGCAGCTAGCCTCCAAGCTTTATGAATCACGAAAATATACATCTAGCCAGATCTAACCCCATCCATCATTCAACGCCCTTCATCAGACACACAAGAGTCGAATCAACAAACCACGAATTCTATAACTCGTCGTCCATCATCTCTTGTCCCATAGAAGTCGCCCCTTTGAGTCTCTATAAAGGAATAGTTAGTCCGGGCACGACCGAAGGGAAGCTAGTCTGCATATCACGGCATCAATATAGCACCACATCCATCCATCCATCCTGGATCCATCCCCTTCCTTCTCGTCGTCCTCACATGCCATGTACAGTCATGTACTTACCACTTACCAGTATCCATCCTCCTCACATTCCTACATACTGTATGTACTCCGTACTCCGTATGTACTCCGTTGTGAAGAGAGGTACCTACCTATGTAGAGAGTTGGTAGTGTGTGCGGGGCTTGATCTCGTGCCCCCCCCTCTCCGCGTGACATCCTCGATTCCTTGGCAGTTGGCATGCATCCCCCGACATTTCATCCAGCTTTCAGCACCCCATCCTCATACGGAGTAGTCCAGCTTGTCCCATTTCCACATGTACTGTAACATACTCCAAAACATGGCCAGACATGACTCTGACTTGTCCCTCCAAGAACTCTACATCACGCCACGTGTTAGCCAGGTCCTCCGTGGTGTACTTGGAGGAGGGGGCGTGTTGCTGACATCACGATGCTTCAGATGATGGATGGATGGATGGTGACGCGACGCAGGCTGAGAGCGGAGAGAGGATGTAGACCATGGAGGATTTATCGTGTACAGACTACATGGCGTGGGGTCAGCTGTTGCAACTTGCGCGCGTCAGCCGTGGCAGAAACTCTGTCAAGAGAAAGGCTTCATCGTCGCAGTCGGCATCGTGTTTCACGGCGGAAGTCAAGAGATCAACGGCAGTATCAACGGAGGACAATGTCAAATACATCATATCTTGAATCAGGATACAGCAGTGGTATTATTAGGTATTACTATCATCTTCTCCATCGGGTATCGAACGAAAACAGCGAATGCAGAATACTAGTTGGTCCATGACGGTTCTCTCTCCATGCGATTGCCCGTCGTCCTTTTTTTGTCGTGACACGCTGTATAGCGTGTGCGGGGATTTTGAGAATTTTTGTTAAGACAACGATAAAAAGAAAAGTGGTATCAATGAAAGCAGCCTCGATAGGGTATCTTTGGTATCTTGCGAAAAAATGCAGAAACCTTCCTTCCATGCCCAACAACCCTCTCATAAGATGAATTAATGTGAAATGATCATACTGTTCGGTGCTTCGGGGTTTGTTTTTTTAAGTCGTACACGTCACGAGCATCATCGACCCTCTAGGCAGCAGCAGTGGCAACGGCGGGGGCAGCAGCCTCAGCCTTGGTCTCAGCGGCGGCATCGGCGGCAGCATCGACAGCAGCGGTCTCCTCGACGACAGCTGGGGCAGCGGCCTCCTCCTTGACAATCTCTTCGGCAGCCTTCTCCTCGGACTTGCCACCGGTCTTGCTCTTGATAGTGGCGCGGAGCTTGGAGAAAGGGCTCTGGGTTTCACGCTTCTCCTCACCCTCAGTGGGAGAAGAGGCCTTCTCACGACGACCGAAAGCAAAGGGGAGCGCGGACTTGCGCTTCTCCTTGACATCCTTCTTGGCAGCGGGCTCAGCGGCCTCAGTGTTGTCGGCGGCAGCGTTTACCTCCTCAGCGTTGATGGGGGTGGTCTCCTCAACGGGGGGGATGACGGGGGCAGCGGCATCGGTGGCCACCTCAGTGGTCTCCTCTACAGCCTCCTCGGTAGGCTTGGCCTCGGTGACCTTCTTCTCCTTCTTGGCAAAGACGTTGCCGAAGAAGCTGTTGCGCTTGGAGGCAAGGGGCTTAGGGCTCTCAACAGCCTCCTCAGCAGTCTTGTCCTCAGTGGCAGCGGCGGCACCCTCGACAGCAGGGGTCTCCTCGGCGTTCAGAGCAGCGGCCGCAGGCTCGGCGGCGGGGACAACGGCCTCAACCTCGGCGGCAGGAGCCTCCTCAGTCTTGGTCTCGTCCTTCTTGGACTCCTTGCGGCCAAAGCCGAAGATGGAAGCACGCTTGCGGCTGACAGAGCGTCGCTTGGGCTCTTCGGCAGGCTTGTCCTCAGTGGCAGCGACAGCGGCATCAGTCTCAGTGGCAGGGGTCTCCTCAGCCTTGGGGGCTTCCTCAGTCTGAGCAGCCTCCTCGACGGGCGCCTCCTCCTTGACAGCAGGCTTCAGGGTCTGGAGAGCGTTCTTGTAAGCCTCAGATTCGGCAACAGTAGCAGCAAGCTCCTTGGCCTCAGCCATCTTGGTCTTCAACTGAGCGACCCAGCTGTCACGCTCAGCGGCATTGGCAGCCTTGAAGGTGTGCTTGGCACCCTTGTGAGTGAAGTGGAACTTGTTGGCGCCATCTGTCTCGGGCTCCGTGGTGTCGGCCTTGTCAAATCATGTTAGCCTCGTACTTCAGCTCGCCATCCTCTCACGCGCGCATCGCTTACCAAGTTGATGACATTTGAGGGAGCCTTCTTGTCACCAATGAACAGCAAGCCGTTGCCGGTGTGAGAAGCCCATGAGATGTTGTGGTGAGCGGTCTCAGTGTTCTTCTCGGTCCGTAGGTAGGCAGCGAGGGCCTTGGGCTCGAGAGACTCGGTGCCGAAAGAGAAGAACTCCTTGGTGGGGATCAAGTTCCTGCCAATCACACAGCCATTAGTTCCTTTCCTCATGCCTCCGAGACGCACCGATAGCTCCATGGATCGTGACGGCGCAGCTGCGCAAAGGCTATACTTACTTGGGGAAGCTAGCGCCCTGTGCCTTGTGGCTCAAGTGTCCCTCTTCGACAGGCTTGATCTCCTCGGCAGGCTTGTCCTCGGTCTTGGCCTCGGCGCCCTCAACGGCCTTGGTCTCTTCGGTGGCCTCGACAACGGCAGCGGGGGCCTCGGTGGTGGCATCGACGGCAGGGGCGGCAGCAGCATCCTCCTTGGGGAGCTCGACGGGGTTCTGAATGTCGGCCATTGTGTATGATTAAAAAAGGGGTATCAAGTAGATGGGGTATCACAACAAACAAAAGAGACGGGAGTAGAAGGAAAAGACAATCCAAAGGAGGTTCGGATGGAAACAAGGAGACAGAAGCACGAGGCTGAAAATTGTGGTGGGAAGAGGAAGGAAGAAATGGGAGGCCAGAAGACAATGGGACGGTTGGGGTACTTATTTGCGTGCAAAGCAGGAGAAAGGCATCGAGGAACCCAGCCAGGAGAGAAAGCAGGAGAGAAAGGGGGCGTGGATCGAGAGACAACAGGCGACCAAGACGTGACGGGAGCCAAACGCCAGACGTGTTTTTTTGGGTTTGCCCAGACGAGGGGCGTGTAAATTTAATCTACCAGACGACATGGAGACGGGAGACTTGGCCCGTCTCGGATTAGCTGCTGCCCGGTGGCCGTGGGATTTGGCCGGCGCACGGCGCGCGTCCCTGCGCTCCGGAGGGCATGAGTACACAGTGTGTGGTAGCAATGGTCGCGCCATGTCGCAGGGGATGCCAGTGGCGGTTTTCCAGTGGGGTGCACCGCTGGGAGGCGCCGTGGTCGCAGCGGCGCCCAGTGTCAGCCACAAAGCACACGATGCATTTACACGATGCATTCGCACGATAGGTACCGCGTCGCGGGCGGCTCTGGTCATGTTAAAATAAAGGAGGGGGGGGCTCCAGGGGCGGGGGTACGCTGATCCACACTGGCTCCTGCGCTGGCTCCTCCTGCACCGGTTCCTGCACTGGCTCGACGCTACCTGCAGTTCGTGCAGTTCCGCCTCTGATTCGCTCGTCTGGTCGCCATCATGCCACCAGCCTGCCTTCCGTCCACCGCGACCCTCCATCATCTTCGCCAACGTCGTCTTTTGCTCCGTCCTCCTGCGTCTCCAACCCACTTTGCGCTCTCTACCTCTCCGTAGGTAGGCTCTGCATCTTTAAGTACCGGTCTCCGTACGGACTATGTACATACCTATGTAGGCATGTACAAACCTCCGTTTTGCAGCCTGCTGCCCTGGATCGGCTGCCCTGGCAGAGAATTCGAACAGCTGGGGCCTCAACCTGCGATGGGCAATGGCAAGTTGGCAAGTTAACAGATCTCGCTTCACCCCCACTGCAATATGTATGTACTGTACCTACATTCATATCTGCGTCCCACGCACTGGCTCAGATGGTGCCCAATGCAAATGACGTTTTGAACCCCGCGCTTAGCATCCATGGCGAAACTTGGCGCCTACGGAATATACAATGCCCATGGACTGCTCGTTGGATCCTGGGTGCCCAATGGCTAGCTCACTTCGCAAGATGCTGAAGAGTACCATGTAGCTCAACAAACAATCTGATCTGCCAGTGTTGGCTCAGTCGACGCCCTCGGTTCAGGCAATTACTCCGTAGGTTGCGTGTCTGCCGCGCATACGGAGTACAGAGCATTCCTGGCGGCAAACAGTGTTTCTGGCATGCCCTGTTCCAGTACTCCGTATACATACGGACGACCCCTTCACAAATTTACAGGCAACAGCATTCGTCTCAGATCTCAATAGATCTTAATGAAGAACTCAGAAATAGCAACTCTCATGAATGATAAGGCGGCGCGGGATACAATACACATTGATGTACGGAGTACGGAGTATGTATATGTACATGTGTACATATGTACAATCAAAACAAAGCTTGTTGTTTACGGTTTACGGAGTACCCCTCGGCGGGTCCAGAATCTTGAGATTGCACATCAATCTTTTCCAGGGGTCCCATGGCTTGGCCCGTGCTGCATTAACGTTAGCGACGCACAGTGGTGGGTCCATGCTGCGGGTTTCTTTGGTTTCTTTGACGCACCACACAAAAATGCTAGACACGTGCCCGTTCAATCAGTAAAGGGGGAAAAGCCGTAAACCACAGTGTGCACTGTGAGCCTGGAGCATTCATCGCCACTTCCTCACAAGAGTCTTGTCGATGCCTTTTGCACAGCACAGCCAGTGTTGATATCAACCGCGCCGTCGCTGATCGAGACCTGACCTTTTGCTGGGCGTCAATGATGCAATTTTGGCCAGGAACGGTGGCAGCCTTCCCCTGAAGCCTAGCGAAGCAAGGGTCTGTGGCTCATGGACACGGCAACTAGGGCTGCAGAAATTGCCCACGGACTCAATTTGATGCGATTCTCGTCCGAAAGAGCCTTCTAAGTTCTGAGTCAAAGGGCTTCAAAGGGGCATCCGGGATCCCATTCGCCATAGCACCAGAAGCGTGGCTTTTATACTCCGTACGTCACTGCGCCATTGAGACGGCTTCTTCAGCACGTTCCTTGCATCGCCAGTGTCGGCCCTTCCCTTGGGCTTCACAGCCATGGCGCTCCTGGTGCTCCTCGTGCTACAGACAACGCGTCGCTCTCGCTCTATTCCGTCCATTCGTACTCCGCAAAAGTACGAGTACAATGCAGGTTGTAGCTACGCTCTAATCAAACTCGATCATGGGTCACGCTGGGGCGAAACACCTGCATAAGTACTACGGAGTACATACATGTAAACACGAGATGGTGGTCCTCCAGAGGGCTGCCAGGCGCTTTCCGCCGCCATGTTCTGCTTCGTTTAGCCAATTACGGCACTCGACCCTCGCCGGGAGTGCAATGTCGCTTGGGGGCGTCGTCCAACCTGAGTGCCGATGCCTCGACGATCCATGCAGTCACAGACTTACAGAGACTAGAGTACATATCATGGAGTCTGTTGCTGGACTCATGGCTAGACAGACGTCCGACTAGTGTCGGTCAGGCGCTATCGCGAACTTTCTAGCGTTGAGTGGACGTTTCAGGGCGACAAGTTGCATCACGCTCATCGGGCATGCTATGTATCGTGCTATGTACCATCTCAAGTTCTCAACTTCTCAAGGCTGTTATCATGGCTGCCTTCATGTACATGTACTCTACATACCGTATGCCATCCTGCATACCATCATGCATGTGCCATGTCATCATGTACATAGATACGTACAGAGTACATACATATGTACATATCTACCTATGTACATTGTATTCTTTGCGCGTTGAATGAGTCAAGTCAAAGTGGTGATTGATGGTTCCTGTTTGGGAATCGCATCCCCGCGCACTCGATGACGTTACATCGCCCCCAGCTTCGACGACCGTCCTTTGTTGCTTTTGCTGCTCCTTCCATGGCTCGAACATGACGATGCTCTACGGAGTATTTACCTAGCGCTTTCGCGTCAAAATCGGCTCCGAGGTACCATTGACCAAGCAACGCGGCAACTTTCGTCATCCCTCCCTCCGGAGTTCGATCTAATCTTCTGGATCGCACAATGGGAGGTATGCAGCACCACAGCGATAGGCCATGTGACTCGACGATTTGTGTCAACCAACAGCCAAGTGTCTGTCTGTCGCACATACTTGCTCTTCCGCACAACGTCAATCTCCTGGAAGTGATGTTTCTTGAATACATTAGGTAGTTTGTGATACGCATATCAAGAGTCTAGAGGGGCTCATTGTTCAGCCTTGGTAGACCACTGTGCTCCGGGCCGACTTTACAGATGTAGATTTACATTCACGCCTAGGTCACAGGTGACATCACCACCGGAGGAGGGAGTGGGGGTGGTTTATGCCCTGATTATATCCTTCAATTTTACCCGTTCGCTCACGAGATGTGAATGACCAGTCGTCTTGAGTTTGACTGTGCGAGTCGCGAGTCGAGACCTTGTACATATGTACATATGTTGTTTGGAAGAATGATCCATAGCCGTCAGAACGCTGGTCACTGGTAGACAGTTGATTTACTAAATTAGCAACCCGCCATCTTTGTGTCGATGATGCTTAATAATGGTGTATGTGTTTGAGCATCACTGATCAGTCGTGATCTTGGCTACGGGCATCGTGTGTTAATCACTGGCCGGCCTATCAAAGCCATCTTCTTGTCCGTGCTTCTTAGAGCAGGGTTGAAACAAACGCTTTCCTGCTCGTTTTCCTGAAAGATCTCATTTTATTTGGCCTTTCCGCACTCTGCCTAGTGTCATGGCAAATACGATCCGCTGAAGATTATGCTTATTCCGGTCGATTCACGTAAGACACCAGCGAAAATGAGGTCCAAGTGAAGAAAAAGTGAGGACAACATTGCCACGTGCCAGCCACGTGAATCAAATATCCTGTATCAGGGAGACGTAGCATGTCGCAGAATTCTGAATGAGTCACCCTCGAACTGATCCCTGCTCTGACAGGGCTTTGTGTGGCCTTGGCAAACTTCACACCGAGAATTCAGGCTCATGCGGCCTCATTCCTATTGCGCAGTCTATGGATTATTACGTTCTCTGAACACAAGGATCTCGTAAAGCTACCTAGGTAAACTGCCTCGAGTGCGGTTATTCAGTGGGTACCTAGCTTAAATATTCTGACAGCTCGTCCACTGTGCTGTCCTCCTTTTAAATTTTCCTGCAACAAGGGAAGGTTGGTTGGCTGGTCTCGATGCGAGAAGAGATTAACTTTTTAAGAGGAAATGTGAAGAGAAAAGAACTTACATCTTGATGATCTTATTGCTAAATTGTAAAATATCCGGGGCTATTGCGAGCAAAAAGGGCATGAAGAATAGAGATACCCTGAAGTCGAGTCCAGTCGGAGTGACTGTCGGACTCGAGAATCGTCAGCGGACAGAAGCGGCAATAACACGGAACATATGCTCCTCTGACGTTCATACCTTCCCCATGACTGACTGACTATCTTAATTTGTCTTCCTGCCTGCCTGTTTGTCTGCAATGCTGCATTCACTTAAACCTCGCAGCCTCGCTGTTGCGTTCTCTCTCTCCTATATATTCCTGCTGAGCTAACTCTGCCTACATTTAGATACATACTTCATTCCCATCTTCTCGTGAGTCGTGACGAGTTTACTTGCCTCTCTTGTATATTTACGGTGGTTTTCTTTTTTACTGTGCACTATCAGCATCGCCGGTAAAGCTCTTTTCGCTGCACATCATATCCTACAGACTCGCAACGGTCAACCATCGCAGCGTTCACTGTTTTGGACATCGGCATCGCACTAAGCACTTTGCACGGGTCACGAGACTTGGTGTTTCTGATATATCCACATTAGGTGCTCTAGGCTTTGATAGTGAGATCATGATTTTCTTCTCTTCGGCACGCGCAGCACCATGGAACTTTACTTGTGCAAAGTGTTTGACATGATAATTTCGCAGGGTTTCTAACGTGCTGGCGTCTAGCCCCTACAGGCTACAATTTATGTTCTCCCTTGTCACCCATACATAGAGAAAAGAGAGAGAGGAAGAGAAAAAGAGAAAAAGAAAGAGACAATGACTCGAAAACCCCGCAACAAACGCAACCCCTTGGCGGCGGAAGCAAAAGTTGAGAACTACGATATAATCGCATCTCAACGGGCCCTCATGAGGAATGGATTTCACAAGGCTGTAACATCAAAAACGCCTCAAGAAATTGAGTTTGCCTGGTTGTCAAGGTACAAGCATATCGTCGAGAAACCCTCCAAATCCGAGTTCAAAAGTCAAGCCCCTTTTAGGTATTTGACATCGGTAGGTGACCGATCCTGACTCAGAAACTGGCTATCGTATGCTGACTACCAAAATAGGCAATACTTTTATTCCGTGATGGAACTGCACATGCCAAATCAAGCAGTGGAACACACAGATCCTGCGGAAACGACTCACTACTAGTAAAGCTCATGAATGCAGTAGACGTCGGAGGACATCTAGCAAACGTTCTCTTCGCAGAGGGCCTCGGTACAGTTCTAAACGCCGCCGTCGCTTCGTCTTCTTCGTGGCTGGCCATGTCAAACAGCGTTGTAAGTTGGGGCTTCATTCCATCCCACGGCTGTGATGCAGTCAAGTTAACAGTAGGGCTCTCAGAAAATCTGGGACATGAACGCCGCAACTTTTCGAACCAACGGCCGCTCGGGCGTGCTCCTGGCTGTGACTCCTGAATGCACAGTGGGAGAGATGAAGCACGCCCACGACCTGAATCCATGTGGACTGCACACCTCAACTTCCAGTTGGTGTGCTGAAGCTATGAAGCTTGAAAAGGACATATATCTGTCCATCCATCTCGTTCACCGCCGGCTTAGACGCTGGGCAGGTAATAGGCCGCAAAGGCAGGATGTCGACAAGATCTTACCCGTGGAATTTTTGGCAGAGGAGATTGTCGGTATAATCAATCGCATCCAAGATGTGGCCACTGTATGGAGCGCGAGCCAGTTTGTTTCCAGTCCGCGTTGCCGTTTATTTGACCCGCCGGCAATCTTTTCAATGTCTCGGCTGAGAGACCTCTGTGAGTCAGTCCAAGTCCTCCGTCCATCTTCTGAAATAGGAGCAGGGAGGTTTGCTGATCGTTCTGCTAGTGAGCCAAATTCTTCTACAGCAAAACTCGTTCAAGGTGTTGTATCTTCAGAAGATAGCTTATCTGGATCGGCGCCTGGTTTCCATTATCCTCCGCGCGTGCCCGAACGTTCGCATGCTTGGTATATACGAATGCCCACTGATTCATTTCGGCGATGTCCTTTGTCTCATTGACCTCATTTACGAGGTCAACTACGATCGTCGAAAGAGAGGCATGACAGAAGTCACCGGCCTGGACTTCTACCCCAACTATAACAAGGGGACCCCATTTGCAAGCGATACCACGGCGACGTATGGACTGAGCTGGGCCCCCCTGAAGCTAGATGTTGCACAGCGAGGATTCTTCAACATCATCCTGAAAGCCTTTATGAAGGCCAAGAGGATGAAGCTAGGTCTGCTATTCGACCAGGACAAGGCCTTCTGCACGTACCTGAACCAGATACCGAACTACCCGCTAGCAGTACCCACGTTTCTAGACGCCATGTATCGATACGCGGACGCCAGACACGAGCCATCCCGTCAGACGATTCTATACGATCTGCTCAAACCCGTCCGGCTTGGTTTGGAGAGATACATGGACCAGGACTGGTCGAATTACTACTCCAACGTGATGGGAAAGCACATGGTATTCTGTTCATCCTGCGGATACGAAACACTGGAGGAGTTCTACTCCCAGTTCGCCCTCCACGTGCCGCATCCCCACCGAAGGCGTTGCGCAGGCTGTACTCTCCAGCGTTGGCTAGACGGCGAAGTCGACCACCTCAAGACACAAAAGAGGCAGATCCTCGACACCCTCTTCCCCGATTGGCACGGCACTGACTTCAACCAGGATGCCCCAGTCTTATCCTCTATGACGGGACTCCTTAGACTCCAATCGACCAAGTCGGTCCGACCTGATGTCCCGAGACTCCTACTGGACAGCAACGGCGAGATGTACTGCCCCAAAATCAAGGAAGCCTTTGTGCGGGACAACAAGAGCCATCTTGACTCGTTGCAGCATCTGCCCAGCCTGTCGGAGCTCCTTCATGGACTTGGCAGCGTCGAAAGATGGGCCCATGTTTACAGCAAATGCAACAATCTGGACATGTACAGCAGGTCGGTCAGGAAAGTCCAGGAGAGCAGCATTCGCCACGATGATGACAAGGGCATCATGGGGGGATGTGCAGATGGTGGTATGCCGGACCATGTCGAAGAGCTGCAGCCCGGCGCGGTGGTCAAGGATGGGGTTCCGTGTCTGGACTTTGAAGCTGCGGCGACGCTGCTTGCCTCGGTAGCCCGTAAAGGTTGGTCGGGATACAACTGAGTCGAGGGGAGAAGAGCAGGAAGCAGTCGACTACGACACAGCTAGATCTTTCTTCATTTTGGCGCGGAGTTTCTTTGCTCTCGGTTTCAAATCTGCTTCTACTTTCGCATAGGTATGTCTCCCTCTCTTTGGCTCTGTTTCTTCTTCTATGGTGTTTTTTTATTTTGTCTTTTGTGGGATCATGGAGTAAGCTTGATTCAGTGCATATAAGGTAGAGGTACTCACTGGGGTTTGGGAAAATACACGGCGTTTGAATTCCATGGTTGGAGTTGCAACTTGCATGCGCTGAATCGTTGAATGCGGCTGCATGTGTATCAGGACTTGTAGATTTGCCGCTCGGGCTGAAGGATTCAAAGCTGTGCTGCTTGAGATCACGCACTGCTGCTGTCAGGTCGTATCTGACTTGTTTGCTGTCTCGGCCCTCATGCGCTTCATGTGCCTTGCCTTCTGTTGCCTCCAACACAATCTGTGCCATTTCGGCCAGAACGGTGCCGACACTATCGAAGGATGGAGTGTCTGGACCGAAAGGCATCTCGGTAGTCAATTGGTCGAGTTGAGACTGGAGTTAAGTCTGGTTACCTATGTGTCTTATACGTCCAGAGCTCTTTGGTATGCCATAAGAGGATGCATTTCTTGTACCGCCTTAAAAGTCATGATCCTCATTGAGCCTAGCCGCTTTGATAGGCCCTTTAGAAACTGATGCGACGCGCGAATTATCTCGAATGAACTTCGTGACGAATTTATGCTTGAGCTCTTGCTCATCACCGATTCATACGGAGGATTCGAGTCGCCACGTCACGAACACGGGCGTGCGAGGGTGTGAAAGATTCCGTTCAACGAGGCGCATCGCTTCCCCAGAGAGCCGCTTGCGGTACTGATGAGCAGTACGTCGATCTGTTGCGCCATGACGTGCGTAGCGTGTAATTCGGGGATATTGTACGCGCATTGCACAGCTCAGATCGGAGGGACTTCTCCTGAACGAATAGCCGTGAGAGCCAGCTCACTTTGAGCCTCGTATTGAGCCATGCAAACTCTGTTATGGTTGAGCACGATTAAAATTGGGTGATTGTTGGCGAAGCGCGTGAAAGACGCGTCTGATCACGCCAGGTACCTATGATTCCCCCTTGACGGTTCGAACTTCGGAGGCTCACTTCAGGTCACGGACAGGGGGGCAACTCGATGAAGACAGGTTGCTTGGTTTTATTGCGCAGTTGGCCTATTGATAGATCATAGAAGTACCAGCAATGCATGCGTGGCAAAGAGCTAGGTGTATAGGTACATCGATCGAATTTATCGCAACAACAGTTTGATTTGGGATCGCGGTGTTCTACTTATTGTCAACTCTTTGAGGGCTTTGGCGGTGGTTTTCAAGTGGCTTGCATTGATGAGTCGGGTCGTGAAGCCAAGAACGCGAAGGGAATGCGAGCAAGCGTTACAGTAGAGACTTTTTGGTACATAAAGGTGAACTCAATAACAATTCGCGACTTTGATGAAAAAAAGAAGCTTAAAGTAAATCTTACCATCATGGGGATGCATTCCGTCTTGCTCTCCATGTCAATTCCGATTTCCAAGTCGGGCCCATGACTTGAAGACAAAAAGTGAGCCCCCGGACCGCTTATTAGAGGAATCGGCACTTCATCCTCATCACGTGACTTGCAGATGAGAAGCCTCAGCGGCCGCACCAACAAGCCCATCGCAACATCGTCCAGCTCGACGCCGACAAACATCTCGAGGACCGAAACAGCCCAATCACCGCAGCCATGGCCTCCTTTATGCGCACAATCGTCTCGAGCGGTTCCATCGGATGTCTCGCCGGCAAGGCTTTTCGCGCGGCCTCGCCTTCACAACCGACAAGTTGGATGCCTAGCCTCTTCGGCAGTACATTGCTGAGCAGGCCGAGTCCGCTAGGCGCAAGCCTGATGCAGCAGCAAACAAGGGGTATAAAGGTGCAGAGCTCTGTGAAGAAGAGATGCGAGCACTGCAAGGTAAGAGTGGCCTCATTGTCTCGAAGTCTGTTGGCGCTGTTGAAAGGGTGTAGTTGTGCTGATGCTAGCTTTTCCCTTCTCTTTTTGGGGGGGGGGATACTTCGTATGCGATGATAGGTTGTCCGACGAAAATCTGGCAAGAGGCATAATGGATACTTGTATATCATCTGCAAGGTCAATCCGCGACATAAGCAGCGGCAAGGCTAGAACGGGGGTTGGGTTGCGAGCTGCGAGTTGCGATTCGGTACGGACGGCGAATATACGTATATGTATGTGTATACGCAGGACTGGGGAAGCGATACACAATCAGGGCTGGACATGAAGAGACGTACAAAGCCGGGCCGGGCGTTGAAGACGGGGTGTGAATTGCACGGCAGGCTCCCATGGGTATACACTGGGGCTGGTCTGAAGAGATATACCATTGGGGTTGGACACGGAGGGACGTACACGCTGAGCAGGCTGTCGAGGAAAGATGTATCACGATTCACGGGCGATCAACGGCATTGTACAACAGATATTTTTGATGCGAATATTTTGCATCATTTTCGACACTTGGTAGATCTGCCGTCCTGGCTTGTCGCTTTTATCCGCTTGGGTCTACCAGGTTTTTTTTTTTTTTTACGAACGCACATCTACGCCCTATAACCCGCCTATGTACCTCTCCATACTTTGCCACTGAGTCTTGCCCGTTGACAAAAGATAGCGAATATGAGTCTATGAAGGCATTAGACCGTATTTTTTGTTTCTCTGTGCGTGTCTTGCCCACGACTCTGAAATTTTTGAATCGGCATGTTTCGCGGGTATGCAAGATCAAGGGCAAAGCTCACTATGTCTGTAACGTGTCTGTGGCTCTCGAATTCGTCTCGGACAAAGCGCCGTGTTTCGATTTTGGTTTGCGTATCGCGAATGGGTCGTGTGGCGCGGAGGATAGTCCTGTAGAGGGAGAGGACGCGGGATCGTTGGAGGAACTGCACCAAGTTTAGTAGGAGTATTTCTCATCCTTCCTTACGTCCTTTACGCAATTTGTCTTCGGAATTTGGCATTTCCATTGTCAAAAGAATCTGAATTGCAAGGCATTGATATCGGCGACGGAGGAACGAAAGCATTACAACGTACGTGGTCGAGGCTCAATACGCCATCGAATTTGCGACGAGTGGCATAGCCACGAGCTCTGATGAGCTGCGCGGCGTATCTCATGAGCAGCCGGCTCCCCTCCGCGTGAGTGTCCCAAGAAACCAGCGCGTGTACCGCCTTTGTTGTTGCTATGCGAGAGCCTTCATCAAATCGGCGTATGCAATTCACGTCTGGCAAGGCAGAAGTCGTGACATCTTGATACGGATCATCAATGCGTCAAGTCTGGAGCGGAGCGGGGCGGAAGAACCTCGGGGAGCGGCTGGTAGACGCAGGAACGCGCCAGTCGGTTGCATTCCGAACACTTTCATAACGCGGTTCCCCGTGCGCATAATACATAATGTGGCGGACGTCCTCATGACGTTCCCGTTTCTTGATTCTCGTGCCTGGAAAAGGGCCTCTTTAAAAAAAATTGAACGCGGCGTAACTGATTCGTTGTTGCTGTTTCCTGCGCAGGGAGTTTCTTTTTCTGCGGCGTGTTTCCAATCGTGTTTTCTTCTTATCTCTTGTTCAAAATCCAACTTGTGATTGGCCGTATTTTGTTCCTAACTTCCTCCTTTCTCTTGTTGGAACTTGGTAGGTACAACTCTGGCAATTCTCACCGCCGATGAGTTGCGTCAGACATGGCCGTCGAGGTGCACACTGAGTCGCGCGGGACCATGTCCAGGACTCGACGCAAACAAGAGACGCAGCCCATAGAAGAAGCCATTGCGAAGAGCGACGCGGCCTTCACCGTCGACTACCTGCCGTCGCTGTATGTTCCTCGCCCCCTTTGTCAATATGCTCATCTAAAGTCCTCATACCGAAAGCTGCTTCCTTCTCCCCCACCCTCTCTCGCGTTTGCTTGCTTTCTTCGACTTGGGACTGGCCGTACGTAGAAGGAACACCATATTGATGGCGTAGACCCCCGGACTGGAAGCATCCCACCTCCGGGATAGTTTATACTCTGCACCTCATCGGGGCCGCAGCATTGCAAGACGCTCATGCCAGAGCGTGTTTCGACCTCATTGACGAGACCAGCGGCGCCGACTACCGCGGCTCAAGCGTAGGATGGCACCCGTCGGCCAAGATGAAGGAGATGCGGTCTCCGGAACTGCGGTACATTCTCGTTTTGCGCGACGACCAGGTGTGTGGGTTCATGTCCATGATGCCAACGTATGAGAACGGCGAGGCGGTGCTGTACTGCTACGAGATTCATCTCAAGACGGAGCTGAAAGGGTAAGTTCGGGCCTCTGTAGCAAGCAGCCGATTTCTACCGGCGTGGCTTGCCCTGCCTCAGGAGTGGCTTTATTTCATTTCATCTGGTTCCGTTTCCTTATTCTTTGTTTCTTAGGAGCGGCCTTGGCAAGCAGTTGATGCATTTCCTCTTCGAGGCAGGTAACCGTATCCAGTCGGTCGACAAGGTGATGCTCACCTGCTTTGTGAGCAACAAGCACGCGAGACAGTTTTATGAGCGGCTCGGCTTCGAGGTGGATGCGTGCTCACCACGGGAGAGGAAGCTTCGCGGGGGACGAATTGTGATGCCAGATTTTGTCATCATGAGCAAACGCACGGCAGGACAGGTGCTGACATCGAGCGGGAAGCGAGTACGCGATGATATCGATTCATGTTAGACGTTGAAGGCTGAGAGCCATGAATTGGGCGATGGACTTGGAAGTTTCAAGTCTACAGCGGCACGCTGCGGCAGAGGTTCGTCGTCCAGCGAGTTGCATATCGAAGTTTTGAAACGCAGCTTCTAAACCGCGTCCGACATGCACGCATCGCCCGTGAAGCTGCATATCGCATTTCCTCGATAAAACCATCCATGCAGGTCCGGTCGAGGGCCCCGCCATCAATGCTTGTCTACGTTACATTAGGAGGCAACTAGCTGCTTACTTCCAACACTGAAGTGAGACAATACAAATATGTACGTATAGTAAGCCGTAGGTATGTTTAGTGCTCACCGGGAAAACACCATAAACAAAACTTTCTCCCCTCCTTGTTCCTCCCTTCTGTTCACCGTTCTTCCTCCGCTGAATGTGCACCTCGTCTGCCTCGTTTTGAAAACCAACTCGCAAACCGCCAGAAAACGACAACACCAGCTCCCAACATGGATACGAAAGAACATCACGATATTCTCCAGCAGCAGCCGTTGCAGCACGCTGATTACCAACATCCTTCAGACCAAGAGCCAATGCCCGTCCAGCAGCATCCCCCTCCACAAGCGCAGGGCATTTTGCCGCCTGAGCCTTCGAATCAGGTAGCTGTTACCGCTGAGGAGAATCGCAACCTCGACCCACGGGGCCAAGAATGGCAGTTTGGGTTGTTTAGTTGCTTTGGAGACATGAAGAGTTCTCTGCTTGGCTGCTGTTTGCCATGCGTTCGTACGTCTTGTCCTAGTGGTTTTCTGTGTTGCCCTACCGGTGTTTTGCTGTCGCTGTTGTTATGCGCCATCTTTTTCCAAAGGATGGTGCAGCTTTTCTGTTTGAGTGTAGATGATGTTGATTCGTTTTTTACTTTTGTTTCAATTCCACGTATTCATGTTCACTATGCTCTTTTGTCTCATTCCTGCAATGCGTTATCCTTGGTCAAGTCTTTCAATGAGCCAAACCTCTAACAAGTGGCATCGTTTCCAGTTCACGGCCGAACGATGGATCGCATCAAGGATCCTTCCCTCCAGTCGCATGATCCTCTTAACTCTGAGTGTCTCGTCTGGTCTGCTATTCAGTGCTTCACCGGTTGCGGATGTCTGTAAGTATATTCACACACATACACACACACATACACACACACACACACACACACACACACACACACACACATCCCGCCCTACATGACCTCTGTGCTACCTCGGCCCGCCTGTCGGACAAACCACGTACAGTGTGACGCAAGAAGTGCTCGGAGAATAGAAGAATCCCGGGTTCCAAATCGCAGGATGGAGAAATCCCTGATAGTCCTAAGTCAATGCCTAACCTGCGTCATAGCTACAACCTCATCAAGCGTGGCGAAATCCGGAATCTGTACGGCATCCACGGCTCAGGTTTCTCCGACTGCTGCACCTCATACTGGTGTCTGTGCTGCGCTCTCGTTCAGCAAGATCGCGAAGTGGCCCTTCGAGCTGGCAACCAAGTGCCCGTGATGCAGGGCTACCAGGCCCAGAAGGAGGGTATGCATATGCCCGGCGCTGGGCAGCCGCAGTAGCCGCCTCTCGTGTAGCGGCCCCTGTATATGACTATGTATGTAACGGGCACAGAAGAAGTAGTGTCCGTACTACGTAGCCGTAGGGATCCTACAAGAGGAGCAGGAGAGGGTGTGGTAGGTAGATGCTGTACCCAGACATGGCGTTTTTCGTCTTGAACAACTTTTCTTTCAGATTACCCCTTATATTTTTAGTCTTCTTTTTGGCTTTTTCCAGATTCCTTTTCGTGCAGCAAGAAGGGCGTCAGTGTGCGTAATGGTGGTGGTAAGGGGGTGGTGGATATCTCGAGCTAACGACGGGAGAGATGGAGCAAGTTGGCGCGGTCATACCTTCAACTCCAGGGTCATAGGAGACGCAATAATGTGTGAATTGCATATTTTGATAGATACCAATCCAACGATTGTTGCTGGCGTCGACAGCACCCTATCTTCCCCTTCAACCCCAATTTTATGTATTGTTGTGTAGACTCTCTTTCAAGTCTCACGACCCAAGGTCCCTTTCCGAATAAATCCTGCATGACCCGTCACACACGTGCTCATGGTACATCCGTTTTCGCTTCTCGACAAAAGGGGAATCATAATCATTATTCAACGCTGAGCCCGCTGAGCTGCTCTCATATATCATCTTCGACAGGAGAGCTAGTCTATTAGCCGCCTGTCGAGTTCAATGCAACTCAATAAATAGAGGCCGAAACTCCAAAATCCACACCTCGAGCCCAATTAGGCTTTATGCTAGCTCCCAAAAAATGACGTTTTGAAATGTTCAAAGTTCAAACCCACACTGTCCCATCCTAACATATAAACCTTTTGAAAAGCCTCCAAATCTTCTAATATTACCTGCCAGCCTAAGCGTAAAGCTTCTTCTCAAAAGACTCCATATTGACGTTGCCCTCAAGTTGAGCACTGGCGGTACGGAGCTCAAAGCGAACAACACCGCTAGCAGCACCCTGGTGCAGCTCAGCCAAGCTCTTCATACCACAGTCCTGCATGGAGTGTTTGAGACCAGCGGCCAAATAAGGTACAAACTTGTTAATGGAACTGTTGTGAACACGGTTAGCAAATGCAACTGGTTCGAATGTGTGCATGAAGACCGGAAAGGAGTCACTCACCCTCGGTGAGCCACGGAGCCCGATACGCCCTGCGCGACGAGTACGCTATCGCCCTCGGAGAAGTATCGAGCAGTACCAGCGTTGCTCTTTTGGCTATCCTTGCCGCCACCACCCGCCTTCTTGTCCTGCATGGCGTCGATGCTGCCCATGCCACGGTAGGCCTTGACCAGCTTGCCCTCGCGAGAGACAAAAGAAGTACCAGGAGACTCAGTTGTACCAGCCAAGAGACCTCCCATCATGACGGTAGAGGCGCCCAGCGCAAGACCCTTGACAATGTGGCCAACATTCTGCACACCGCCATCGGCGATACAAGGCACACCGAAGCGAGCGGCGAAGTTGCTCACCGAGTACACGGAAGCAGCTTGGGGTCGACCAACAGCCATGACCTCCTGGGTGATACAAGCAGAGCCACTGCCCATACCGATTCGGAGACCGTCAACTCCAGCAGCAATAAGAGAGGCCGCCTGCTCACGGGTCACAACATTGCCACCAATGACATCGAGGCCAGGGAATTCGGCCTTGATCCACTTGATCATTTCAATCTGGTACATGCTGTTACCCTGAGAGCTATCCAAGATGACGATGTCCAGGCCAGCCTCAACAAGTTTTGCCAAGCGAAGCTTGTCTTCAGGACGAGTGCCAATGGCAGCTGCGCAAATCAGCTGCTTGCTGTCGGGAAGTTTGGACGCCAGTGGGAAGTGCTGGTTCTTGGTCAAGTCGGAGCGAGAAATCATCGAGACAAGGTTAAAGTTCTTGTCCACGATGGGAAGCTTGCCCTTCTTGGACTGGGCCAGGATCTTGTTGGCCTC
Source organism: Claviceps sp. LM454 group G7 (assembly GCA_018360575.1). Taxonomy (NCBI): domain Eukaryota; kingdom Fungi; phylum Ascomycota; class Sordariomycetes; order Hypocreales; family Clavicipitaceae; genus Claviceps; species Claviceps sp. LM454 group G7. Next base: position 42,641 of record SRQL01000181.1, read on the forward strand.
AATAAGGGTCACGCCGTTGGGGGCCGTAACGAGCTCAGTCACCATGACGTCGGCAACGGAAACGGCGGCATCGTCCTCGAACTGGAGGTCTCGGTTGGTAACAATACCCAGCAGTTTTGAGCCTAGCTTGCCGTCCTCTGTTGATACAGATGCCATTAGCGCCCATGTTCTCATATACAAAGTTTGAATGGTAACAATGGATATGCGATTGCATGTAGTCATTGTAATTTCTCTCCCCATGACGTGTAGTCTTTACGGTGGAACGAAAGTTATAAAATTTGGGTGATAATCATGTAGATGCTTGTGGCTATATAGTATTGCCAAGAGCTCGACTGAATTGAAAAAGACAGGAAACTTACCAGTAACCGGGAAGCCACCGAAGCCCCATTTCTCCTTAAGAGCCTTGGCCTCGCCGACTGTGGTATTGCGGGCAATCACGACTGGGTCAAGGATGAAGCCGTTTTCATACCGCTTCACCTTGCGCACCATGTCCGCCTGGGTCTCAGGGGAGCAGTTGTGATGAATAACTCCCAGACCACCCTGGAGAGCCATGTGAATCGCCATCTCGTGCTCCGTGACGGTGTCCATGGGAGACGAAACAAATGGTGTCTTCAACGAAATGCGCTTGGTGATGGCGGAGTCAAGAGTGACTTCCGAGGCCGGGAAACCAATGTAGCCAGGCATCAGAAGGAAGTCATTGTAGGTGAGACCGCCATGCTTGGTCGTGTCCATGAGCTCATGGAGATCGAGGCCATCACGAGTCTTGTACTCGTTCAGGACGTCCAGGGCCTTGGTGTGGTCGAGCAGCTCGCCGGCGCCGAAGCCTTTGAAAGCAGCCATTGCGAGAATGAAATCACAAAAGACTGGGGGTAAGAAGAATGCAAAGATTCAAATCGATCAAGAACTGGCGAAGGACTGACGATCGGCTTGTCGAGGTTGATGCGGCGCTTCTTCCCGTAGGAAAGAAGAAAGCCAAAGAGAAAAGAACGGCAGTCCGTCGCCCAGAATTTTTTCTTATCCATTCAGCAGTTTTTTCTGGAGTGGGGTATTCTGTGGGGTCCTCTGGCTTTTCAAAGACTCTGACTGGTTGCGATGCGCGGCTGATGGTTGGTCCGTGCAGAGTTCGTGAGTCTTGAGGCTGTTGCACGAAAAATCGCGGCGCAGTCGACGCGTCGCGTTACAATGCTGTCTGACAGCTAACATTTTGCGTAACACGTAACACATGACTATAAACAAATGTCCAAGCAACTTCCAGTTTGGAATGCATAGGATATTAATCATTCAAGATTGTTTTTTCAATGAGAGGATGATAGGTAAAGGAAATTGATTGAAGGAGCAACTATAGAACTGGAGAGGTCCAGGAGTTATACTGACTGAAGCCGGAGATCACATGACTTGGTCTCTAGGGCGTATTGCCAGGTTCTACCCACCCCTTACTCCAAAGTCAACTCCAAAAAGTAGGAGACATATGTAGTTACAATACTCGATGGTGTTACAAACGTGAAAGACAATTGAAAATGAGACGCCTGCTACCCTCAGTAAAGAACCCAGTGGGAAAAAGAGCGGTAGCGCTGTCCAGCCTGTGCCTTTTCCTAAAGAAGAACATGTGTGTATAACGATATGAAAAACATGTGTGTATAACGATATAAAAATAAGGAATTGGTTGTTGAAGTGTTTGTCAGGAAGCAGGGAACTCGAGGTCCAGTGCGTTTCTGAATTTTGCGAAAGCAGGTCGAGGTAGAGGTTTTGTAAGGCCATCGGCAACTTGATCGGCCGAGGGTACGTATTCGAGTGAGATTTCCCCTGCTGTCTGTTAATCTCTTACAAAGTGCCAATGGATGTCGATGTGCTTGGTGCGCGCGTGGTCTTGGGGATTCTTCGCCAGTGCGATGGCGCCTTGATTGTCGCCAAAGATCGTTGTCGTTTCGGGTTCCTGGTTCAGAAGTTCCCCCAGTAAACGCTTTAACCAAATTGCTTCCTTCGTTGCCTGTGTCTGTCCCATGTACTCGGCCTCACAAGATGAAAGAGCTACGGTGGGTTGTCGCTTTGCTGACCAGCTGATCGCGCCACTTCCCAAGCTGAATATGTAACCAGAGGTAGATCGTCTAGTGGGTGTGTCTCCTGACCATATAATGCCTTGTTGAGTAGGCAGACGCGATCGGTGCCGTCTTCGAAACCCTCTGGCTGTTCGACGTAGACGAGGTCTTCTATTAGACCATACAGGAAGGTAGTCTTGACACCCATCTGGTGGAGTTCGAGATTGAGTGCCGCAGCAATGGCAAATAAGGCCTTGTAACTCATGGGCTTGACAACTGAGACAAAGGTTTCTTGATAGTCAAGGCCCTCTTCTTGTTCAAAACCACGTACAACCCAACGCGCTTTGTGGCGCACAATTTCTCCGGATTGGCCACGTTTGAGTTTGTACACCCATTTGGCGCCCAAGGTTCTCCGCTCTCCGGGTCTAGGGACTAACGTCCAGTTTTGTTGGTATGGAGAGAGGTATACTCCATTTTCATGGCGTTGAACCAGTGTTGCCAACGGGCTGCGTCCTTTAGGTTTCTGGGTTCGGTGATGGTAGCTTTCGAAGCCAGCATCAAGGCGCCGACGGCAGCAATGATGAGGCCGTGGCCGTACCGTTGGATGGTGTTGTCAGGGTACAGTCCGCGTGTCGAACGATGTGGTAGTCGTGATTGCACACTCGACAAGCCCGATCTCTCACACATCCGCACACTTGGCTGCAGATGCTATGCTAAAACAACCAGCCACCACGAGAAACTGACCACGTCGAAAGTTTCTGTCTGCCGCCTTCTAGGGTACAAGAGGAGCAGTATCTACCGCCTCTTGAGAGACGACGGCGTTATCATCAGTCTTCAAACATCGTCTTCGATGAGGAACATTGCAACTCCCAGGATTGTTCCCCCATGCACCCCCTTGTCTCGGCTGAACATTGCCATGATTCCAATGTATCCACTGCGTCATCTAAGAGGGTGGGTGACTCTACCGACTCATCACGCCCAGCAAAAAGATTACTCACGCCAGCGTCACAGCCAGGGGGAGGCACCAGTGACGGACCGATCCTGTTCATCGATGGCCTGACGCCGCAAGACTCTCCTTCTTCCACCACACCTCTTCCACCACACCTCTTCCACCACACCTCTTCCACCACACCTCTTCCACCACACCTCT
>SRQL01000182.1:0-45704 GCA_018360575.1 Claviceps sp. LM454 group G7
CAGGTTAACGTCATCTCCCAGCACCGTCTCGCCTGTGACCATAGTGAGAACCTCTCTTCTCGCGTCGTAGTTCGGGATCTCAGGTTTGAGAATTTTTCCGAACAGCCCATATTGAAGAAGGTTGGGGTGAACTTCGTCTATGTTTGTTGTGGTGGCGATGGCGAGATAGTTCGAGTCTTCACCTTTGGTTCGCTGTAGTCGCTGCATTTGCAGCCTGAATAGATGCACCGCCTTAGTGTGAAAGTCGTTGTGTAGGGCGGAACCTGGTCTTGCCATGTAGCTTTCAACCTCGCCAATGGTTATAATGCAGCGAGGTTGCGCCATGACCGCGTCGAATGCCTCGATCATATTCTTCTCCAGTCTTTCGGGATCAAAAAAACACATGTCTAGAGAAACAAGAGGCACTCTCAGTTCACAAGCGATATTCTTCACCACCGTTCTTTTGCCCATTCCTCGTGGCCCGGATATAACGACGCCGGTTGACCATTTACATCCATGGGCGATATCGTACCCGGGAAGTTTCAGAGTTTCCCAGGCCAGCTCCAGTAAATCGGTCGGCAAGGCTCCAAGGCCGCTAACAGGCTTGCTTTCAGCAAGATGCTCCGCAGAGAAACGACTTAGCTTCTTAATCTTCTTTGGAGGCTGCTTCTGCTCTGTTGAGACAGCAACATCTGGCAGAGCATTGCCGTTGCTTTGCACTCTTGGGGCCGACCCATCTTCACTTGCTTCTTGTAATCGGCGTTTCTTGGCTGGCGATTTTTCTGCCGAGTTTGTCATACTGGCGTTGGAGTCGTCTCGATGCCATAGCTTGACCATTTGCCGATTGAGCAGGAATCCGCTATTCGATTCACCTATCGCTGCCGCCTCTGCTTCTTCCAAGGCTGCCTCTGAATCACTGGAGTCGTCAGCCTCTTGTTTATGAAACAGCAGTACCCGATCTATGGCATCTTCCAACGGCCTCTTCTTCAGCCGTCTGAGGCTAGAGTTGGATCGTTGAATGGCATCGTAAGCTTCCGACGTGGATTTGAAGCGTTGGCCACCGTTGGAGGATTCCAGTTGGTTCAAGACTCTGTCAATGTCGCTCTCTAGACGGGATCGAAGAGTGATACGTGATTTTGATGGCGCCATTGTGATTGTGAAAAAACAGCCAAGAAGAAAAAATGCAATTGGCAACAGTGTTGCCAAGAAGACAATGTTGGCAAAGGAAAGAAAAGCGCAACCAATGCTAATATGTAATGGCACTGCTTCTCCTTCACAAGTCTTTTTCAAATCTGGAGACGAAGATTTCTGTCATGAGTTGTAGTCTACGCCTGTGCACGTGACGAGTTTTTGAGGTACGTACATACATAGGTACATTCGTACATAGGTACATAATCTCATGAGTCATTCCCCCACAGCTTGATTTTTTTTGTTAGGTACATAGTCCCGAATCACAACCTCACAAGTGCCGCGTGCGATCAACAGCAAAATCTTCGACTAGGCATGTACATACCTACATACATATCTACCTACCTATGTATAATGTACCTACATATGTATGTAGTTCATGTTAGACTACCTAACCTACTAGGGGGGTCTAATTTAGTCAACCCGCCCGTCTCGAAGTGTCTCGACGGGGGAAATTATGTCACTTTATCTTCTTTCCTGTCGCTGATCTAGGTTCTAGTCGCTGTACCCCCGTCGAGACACTTCGAGACGGGCGGGTTGACTAAACTAGACCCCCCTAGTACCTATGCGCTACGGATTCACGGAATGAACACCTACGTGCCGTGGTTTGAGGGCACTCCGATAGCATGTGATTTTGAAGCCGGTATGACTCGATGAGGTATGTGGTGTACGTGATCAAGTGCAAGGAGTGTGGATACCTGGTATGCTGTACTCCGTACTCCAAAGTCACTGCTGGCTTTTCCGATTCGAACTAGGATTTACTTCTTCATATGTATGTATACTGTCATGGCTATTGTTGTTCTTCCGACCCGGAACCGTTCCGAATACTGTGCTCGAATGGCGAGGATATCACTTGCTATCGGGCAAGGCGTGTCCTTGTCATCACTCACGGCTTCAGCAACCGCGCGACAACGCTCGTGTTGTTGTGGACGAAGGTTAAATGTAACGATGAAGATGCCCATCGTCCGTAGTTCCGTACACAGCGATTTACTGTGATAACTTCTTCTTTTCCCTCTCTTTACTTCAATCTCTCAAACGTGGGTATCGGATTTTGACTAGGATCCTTCATCTGGCCGAGCAGCCAGTCCGTCAGCCCAACAAACTTGGCCCCCATGCCTTTTTCCCAATCCCCTCCCTCCTGTGCTTGCTCAATCGTATGTGTCAGTATTCGTCCCTGGGCATCAAAGTCGAAGATGAAGAGTCCGGTGAAGGCTTTGTTCGGATCAACGCCCCTGTCACGCCATAAAGCCCGTGCTATGCCCCCCGGTTCGGGGAGATGGCCGTTCGACCTTCGTTTCTCGCACCACCGCACAACGAGTTGTTCGGGAATGGCGCCTGGCCGCCGTGGCAGGAAGGTCATGGGCTCGGAGGTCATTCGCTCGGCGAGGATCTCCAACTTGACGTTGCCGATGATGGGCACACGGTTCCAGGCGATGGGAGATGTCCAAAGGGCAGCGTTGTAGGCGACTTTGCCGGATACGGCGGGCAGGTGCGGGTGTGTCGTAGGGAAGAGAAGGAGAGAGATGTTGGATGCTAGTATTTCCTGCGGGAGAGGTGATTGTAGGAGTGTCGGTAGCCGCTCTTGGAGGATCCTCAACGCTGTGAAGCCCGGTCAGCCATGCGATGCGGTAGTAGGCAAATCATGGTCAAGCATGTCTGGATCCTACACCACCAAGCAAAAGTAGGGAAACCATGCATTAATTGAAGACTGGGCTCAAAAGAGAAGTCGACCGACGTACTCGTTCCAAGCTTGGCCTTGTTCGGATCCTCGGCATCTTGCCCGTGTTCATTCTCCAGCCACCTGCCATCTGTTCGGCTGAACCACGATAGTGAAGGTACTTGCTCTGTGACGAGGCGAGTCTGTAGGGAGATCTGTGAATTTGTGTTGGAGGTGCCGAAAGATGTCGACTCGGCAACGTTCGTGTTCGGATTTCTTTGTTGCGTGCCGAGGGCGGTAAGAAGCAGCGAGACCGGGCGAGAGCGGCCAGCAATCTTGGATGGTGTGTTGCGCAAACGCGCAGCCATTTGGAGATGGCGCAGGCTTGCGATGCAGGAAGAGGGCAAGCTGTGCTGCAGAAGCAGTCGTCCAGTCCCTCAGCGACTAGTAGGCAATCCGCCAATCATCACACAAGATGTTGACGAAAAGGCTCGAGAAGTAATAAATGCAGGACCGAAAAAAGTAACGAAGAAAGGATATGTAGCGTCGACCAGCGTTTCGTCAACCCTCTAACAATGACTAGCCGCATGGAAAATGGGAACGGCAAGTTGCGGTACGTACGTCGTCGTCAAGACTCAAGAGGCACTCTGACAGCCACAGCGGGGCAGTCTGATGCGCCATTCGGCGGGGATTCGACGCAGGCACGTAATGCGCAGCACTGCGTACATTCCATCGGAACGTTGGTCGCGCATTGATGGGAGGGATGGAAAGTACGGAGAAACATGGAGAGAGCATTGTCTATGTCGGATCAGATAAGATGGGCGTTGTTCCGGCATCTGACCATGCATCGGTCGTCATCCTTCCACGCTGCTGGGCTGAACTGTCTGCGCCAATGCAACCTCGTACCTGAGGGGGACGGGATGAAGACTTGGAGAAAATACAGCCCGATATCGATGCTGCTGATGACTCAAGCGGTTCTGTTTGTCTGATGAAACTGGACAGCCGGCCCTTCAGTGTTCATGGTCATGAATCTCATGATGCACATGGCCGCGTGCGCAGAATCTCACATGGTCTCGACTCTCGATATGTGGTGGACTGGTGGTCTCAGAGGAGGCGTCGCAACTTGTGGAGGCGTTTGCCGGAGCTGCCGGCACGTGACTCCTCGGCCAGTTGCCTGGTGTCCCACGTCCCACCAGCCGCCTCCTGCCTGCTGTGCGCTGTCCCTGACGTACCCAAGTCTCGCCCTCTCTCGCTGTCAACCTTCTTTGACCCTTTGCACATTCATCACGACAGGCATTTCGCGATTTATTTGTCTTGCAAGTCGCTCACCACCTCGTTATCGCAAATATGAACCCCGAGTGGTACGCCCCCTGCCCAAGCAGGCTCCCCGTTGGCATCGCGCTGCCCTCCGCTGCCCACCTCCTGATAGTGCACGTTACTAATCATGTCGGTCAACAGAGTGTCCTGATGCTGTTCATTCCGGATGCCGCTGCTCCAACGTCCATCTCACGCTTCAACATGATCGTCGTTTCTTTCTCTGTCAAGCGATAGCTCACAGCGGTGGAAAGAGAGCTGAGATCGAAAAACTGACGTCCCTGCCTCAGATACGACTACCTCTTCAAGCTGCTCCTCATCGGTGATTCCGGTGTGGGCAAGTCTTGTCTGTTGCTCCGATTTGCCGATGACACCTACACTGAATCCTACATCTCAACCATTGGTGTGGATTTTGTAGGCGCTCCTTCTCCTACAGTCTTTTATCAAATTACCAAATCATGCAGCGACTGACCTGTTCATCAGAAAATCCGAACGATAGAACTCGATGGCAAGACCGTGAAGTTGCAGATTGTGGGTCATGACAGTATACTCATCATTTACTCTGGTCCAGCCTGACTAACCACTGTCCATCCTACAGTGGGATACTGCTGGCCAAGAACGATTCCGAACCATCACTTCATCTTACTACCGCGGCGCTCACGGCATTTGCGTCGTCTACGATGTCACCGACATGGACTCGTTCAACAACGTCAAGCAATGGCTTCAGGAGATTGACCGATACGCCACTGAAGGTGTGAACAAGCTCCTGGTCGGAAACAAGAGTGATATGGCGGACAAGAAGGTTGTCGAATATACAGTGGCAAAGGTAAGATTGACGCGTCTGGTGTGACGGAAGAGCAGTGAACAAGCAGACGTATCCCCGGTTTTCTGTGCACGTCTATCTAGCTTCTTTGGCATGCCCACAACATGGTTCCTCTTACCTCGTACCCAGAGGGCGGGTAGCTTCTCTATCTAGACATCGATTTTCCTGGAACTGGTCGCTGACTTCCGCGTGTAGGAGTTCGCCGACAGCCTGGGCATTCCCTTCCTCGAGACTTCGGCCAAGAACGCTAGCAACGTCGAGCAAGCGTTCTTGACCATGGCCCGCCAAATTAAGGAGCGCATGGGTACCACAACTGCCAACAACACCAAACCCAGTGTGCAGGTTGGCCAGGGCCAAGGTGTCGGCTCATCTTCGAGCAACAGCTGCTGCTAAGCCCTTTGTTCGTGTGTTTTCTCAAATAAGGCAATGAGTCAGCGATGGAGTAGGGTACCACTAGGGAAAACCGAGACGAGCCACTGGGCGGGCTACTTCGGATTCTTACTTATCTATCCCATTCTACCAGTATCTCTTGTGCGCATAGACTGAATCATGTCCATTTGGATTTCCTTCTGCCTCGCCCTCTCTGTCGACGGGCTACGAGAATATGCGAATCGCCATGCATTGAGGAGACGACTCAAGCCAAGACGGGATGGGCTACGAATGATTTGCTGCTTTGCTGAGGAGACGGGCGTGCTCAAGTTCACCGGGGTATCAACTGGCTTCACGCGGACTGCCGGTCTTTGCTCAAGACACTCGCCTCTGGCCGGTTGCATCACCACGGCCACCGCCAGCACGATTTCGGACGATGACTTGATTTTCGTTGCTTCTTTTTTTGTCAACCATTTTCGGCCTCTTTCGGCTCCTGTTCCTGCTTTTGTTCTGGTTTCATGGTCATTGATGAAGGGGTAATCTGAGCTACTTTGTACTTGTGCTGTGCGCGGTCCTTGATGTGTGCATTGGGCATAAATACAGGGAATCTTGCCATGAATGCCTCCAAGTGGCAGTGTATGCCATGTTTCGTCGCCCTGTGTGTGTTTGCGTGTGTAGGTCTTCATTGGATGTCCTCGCGTTCCCCATCTGTTGCCTCCAATCCATTTGTGATTGTCGATGAACTGCCATCCATGAGCCATGGTAGTCGTGTTATGTCGTAGATGGGGCTTGGGCGACAGAGCACGGATGGGTGGGATGGGATGAGATTAGATTGGAGATAGGCGTGATGACCTTCATGAACGGACGAGCGTGTGAGTGGCGCGAGTAATGTATTGAATGCTACCCACCTCACAGCTGTAGTTCATCTTGAGATGCTCTGTGTGCTGGCCAATATCTGCAGTGTGTAATTTGTTTGGTCTTTCAGTTGCCAATTGTGCTTTTTAATCCTTCCTGAGGTGTAAACTGTAGTACGTGGAATCGTGCGGGGGACCCCGGGACGCATCATCGGAGAATGGAAAACTAAATTAGTCGACACTATCGTTGCCATATATTGGAAGAGACATTTTCTCCGCGTAAAAACAAAAGTAATGTAGTATTACAAAATTCCTGTCATAATCCTAACCGCAGAAAGTCTTCTTCGTTTGCCTCTATTACTCACAACACATTCCCATTATATATTCCCTGCGCGCCTGTGAAGTCCAAGCCCATACTCCCCCTTCGACTATGCCAAAAACAGTTACTCTGTTGAGTGTCAAGTTCAACGCTGCATTCAACTGCGCTCTTCAGAAATACGTATCCAAGTGCCTCAGTTAGACTCTATTCGCTGTACTGAGGCGTCAACTAGATGATATGAGGGACGAATGTCAAGAATGAAGCCGCGTCTTCGAATCGGGGATGATGGAGAGAAGAGATTCCAAAGCTTAGGATGAAATATTGAAAATATGGCGATTGAGATTGAACGAATGCAACATAAAAAGTACAGAACATGATCCAGGCGGCAGGCCCATCGGAAGAAGGCCAATCTAGGAGAGGCCCAGAAACTTGAGAGCTTTTCGACTACTTAGCTTTTGAACATGGTGTTTTTGCATAAACAAGGGCATGAGTCGACGCTCATACATGTCGTCGTCGTCGTCGTCGTCGTCGTCGTCGTCGTCGTCGCTGCTGTCGCCAATGTGATCAAGGCCCGCCAATGATTGCGCATCAATATGCGACACGCTTTTGGTCCGTAGCTTGTTTTGGCTACGACTGCCTTCTGTTGACTTGAATGGACGCATAGCCTTGTCAATAGAGTTTGCGCGAAGAGGTAGTGCAGATGACGAGGACTCGTACGAATTTGCGGCACATGCGGCGAAGCCTCCAGAACAGGGAGCCCATAAACGCGAGCCCTGGGGCGTCTTGGAACACTTTGCCATATGATCGTTATTGAGACTCAAAGGACCCTTCCTTTCGGCCTCTGCTATAGCAATGTTCAGGGAAGCGAGTTCACTTTCTCCAGTTTCGATGTTCCAAACTGTGGACACGAAAGTAGCTATGTCCGTTTCCGAGGCCGTAGAAGTCAGAAGGTAATTGGCCTTGGAGATTGAAACATCTGAAGATGTCTTACGAGAAGAGAAAATTGGATGCGGCGCTTTCATTTCTGATTGAGTGTTATTCGATGCCGATGCCCTGTTAAAATGGGTGAAAGGAGAGTCTTGCTTGCTCATGGAATCGACAATTTGCGCCACCTTCATTGTATCGATCCCAATGAGTTTCTGTAGTGCCAGAACAGTCGCCAAATGATCAGGCGGGTACATAAGTAGGAGATGCTTGACGTCTGTATGCAATGCCAGGAACGTCTCTAGTTGTGGAACCATCAGAGTTGCCAGCAAGTATGAATTTGCAAAAGGATTGTCAGTCTGATTCGTCAGCCGCTGAGATGTGAAAGCCTGCATGGCATTTGCGAGCAAATATCTGAAAGACTGTTAATCTAGACTTTCTTTGTCAACAAATGAACTTGGCCCCTGCCAATCTATCCTCTTACCGAAAATTCACACGGCCCGTCTTAACAATTTCGCAATTCTTTCCGCCAATCTTCTCCAATCTATTGATAATTGCCTGCGAATAATCCTTATTGACCCCGTTCTGTGAACCGAGTGCAAGAATCTGGACGTCGTTCTTGTCGCCCCTGTGTGAGCTCCTCTTTGAGAACAGGGGTTCCCAGAGCTCGTCGAACTCGGGAAGTAGAGACGTCTGAAACTGGCGATAGCCTTCAGTGTCTGGGGGGAAGTGGTCGCGCAAGATAGACCGAAGCGAGTTTTGTACCGAAAGGGCACTTTGACCTGAAGCCACGTGAAACTCATGTATCTTCATGTCACCCTCAGTAGGTGAAGGAATATGTGCAGGAGTGGGAAGACGGACAGTTGGAACCGTAGAAGCTAAGTCTGTCAGCTTTGGTATCTGCCACGATGGCTGTGCATAAGCAAAGGGGTCGTATTCATCTGCACTAGGTGACACATCCAATTCTTTAAGATGCACTTGCAGCCCGTGCTCAGATTCGGGTGATGGGTGTGTTGGAGTTCCCGGTGATAAGCCATGGTTGAAATCTGCATCGGATGCAGTGGGTGAATGATATAACGGCGGATAACGGTGATATTTGAAAGCGCTCACAGCTGAATCGAATAATGCGTCTGAACTGTCTTGTCTGAGTATACTTATGACGAGGTCCTCAACAGGCGGTAAAACTGGCCGATAGCTCGAATCCTGGACGGCACTTTGCCGAGATTCTGTTCCTCGATCAATATGGTTGGGCTTAGCATTGTCGATCGATTCTTTTCCTTGTCTTCTTCTCTTCGAAATAGGTACTGGATGTATTTGTACAGATGACAGCCCTGACCTCACAATTATAGTTCTGGGTCGGTCGACTATGCTTGCCCGGCCTGGCTTCTGGATTCGGTCATCAGACAACAAGAACGTGGCATACTCAGGCTGTTGCGACGATATTGGAGTATCCGGATCATCTAGCCACGACTGTATGTGATCTTGATACCTGGCACTAGTCGGATAGATTCTGCCAAGAGAATTGGCTCTTGCTATCGACCCAAATCCCGAAGATTGCCTCACGTCCAGAACAGAGGCCTCGCCAAAGACGATAGGGTCAGATGATTGTAAGCTGGACGCTTCGGAAACAGGTGAGCCAGGGACAGCATCAGCACGATCGGTGCTACCGCCTTGGTGATACGTCTCACCGATGCAACTGGGAGAGTACATACTCGGTGATGTACATGGTGACGTTGCGAGTTTCGGGATTCCTCGAGTATTTTGCGTCGATTTTGTGATGGAACTACCTAAGCGGGTGAGTTTTACTGTAGGCGGTGCGCTGACCCTTTTCACGACGGATTCAGCTGGACTTTCCTCATCATTTGGCTGAACACCAAAAACATAGAAAGGCGTTGAGTCTGCAAAGCCATCCACGAAACCATACAATGGAAGACTTGAGCTGCGTGGCCGAGTTGTTGGGTTCAGGACCCTGCCGTTGGATGGTTGCAAGTTTGCGGTCTGCCGGTCTAAAGAATCAGCCTCCCGCATGGCTTTCGTAACGGGGTCTTCTTCTGCATTGAAGCCATCGTTAACTGTGTATGAGCAATCGAGATTATGGCTAGCTAAACTCATATCAAATAAGGAGTCGTCAAGGCCAGACACTCCGTCCTTCACGATGTCTTCGAAAATCGTCTCGGCCTCGACCCTATCACCGTTGGTGATGTATTTCATAATCTTCTTGACACAAAGCATCCGAGCACCCGGCGTACTTCCGTTGAGAAATACCAGGCGCTTATCATCTGTCGTCGAACCATCCAGAAAGGCGCGTGCTACATCATTACGCGCCGTCAAAGCATCATGAATTTGCCGGACAAATCCACGTGCGCAGAAGCGTTGGTTACTGTCTCCTGGTTTGACATAGAACTCAACACTCGGAAGAATGAGAAGCTGAGATGAAGTAGGTAGAAGACGCAGTTGCGTTGAGACAAGGTCTGGTTCTCCTTCGAAGGCGACAATGCTGCCAATCAATGAACTCTTGTTCATCTTCGACAGCGCCAATGGAAATAGCGATGAAAATTTCGGCTGACTCGAGGATGTGAAGAACGGTTGATACAGACAAGTAGAGAATATAGCCAATTGGAACTGTTTTCTGTTTCCTTGTATGTGTGTTGAAAGCTGCAGAGAACCTTTGTCTGCTCCTCAGACCGTGACAACCATGGGCATGGGTATCAAGCCTTGCGGCCAACCGTTGCCATCTAAGCTCAAGTGCACGAGCTGGTGCCACCTGGCGTACTCCCGCGTTCAAATATGCTGAATGAAAAGAGCCGAGTATGTTATATCGGCTGCTCGTGTGTAAGCGCAAGTTGCTTAAATGGAGTCACCAGGAAAGGGGTGGCGACTGGCGAGCGGGCAGGCTTGATTTCAATGTTTCAAGACACAGGCGTTCAAACTGAACATCAAGAACCATAACTAACAGAAAGGTCTATGGCGTCAAGACAGGGACGTATGAATTGTTGAACGATTCGAATCAGGACTTTCCGAAAAGATCAAGCCAGATAGATGGGAGAGTCGACAGCAAGACTTTTTGGCATGTATGTGGCTCAAGGCTCGCGCCTGCCCGTCCGTTCACTTTATAACTTACTTCCGTATAAAATATCCGTTATGTAGCCGAGTGGCAGGCACGCGGCAGGCACGCGGCAAGCGGCAGGTGGCACGGGAGGCGCCTCCTGTGCCAGATGCACCGAAGTGACACAATCTGCGCTTGACCTCTCCTCGATCTCAAAGCAGCCCTCATCATCCTGCATCCCCGATCTCCACAGCCAATCTTGGCATCGCTTCATTCAAGAGATGCTCCCCTGGCAGATTGCAAGGGACGAGTTGGTCGTGTCCTTGGACTCCTTGGCCATCTACTCCATAGCCACAACTAGGTATGTAGGTATGTACCTAAGTGAGTGCCAACGTGATGGCTCAACAAGCCTTGACGTCCACAGACAACCCGTGCGATGCTGCTGGTAAACGCGAGCGAAGGGCCGGCACGACATATGTATCCGCGGAATACGACGCTGTAGCGACTCAGTTCCCTGGCCGAGATACCTTACCTAGGTACCTACCTGTCTGTAGTTCGATGACAATCTGATCAGGGTCAGAGAATACCTCGGGGCGTCACCCATTGAATCATCGTCCAAGACGCAACATTGTTCTTCGATGCATCGTGGTGCTGCAGCCTGCGTTCCTTGCTATCTCTGAGCTGTTGGGCAGACAGTGAAACCTGGGGCTGGTACATGGCACATAGGTATGTACACGAAGCCAGTCATAGGCTCATAGCCCATAACAGCAAGCTCCTAGCAAGATGTCAGATTTGTCATTTCAGACAGCCGCTCGGCGCTCGATGATGGGCATGGGGGTGGTGGTGTTGCATGCTGCTGGCCAATCAAGGAGGGCATGGAACTGACGGATTCCACACATTCTAACTTGGAGTGATAAAGGCACTCAACAAGATGGGCCATGGCACTGGCTTTTCTGACCCAATCCTCCATAGAACTTCTCGAGGCCACTGAACTTCAAACTTGCTACCTACATATCGATGCTCATTGCTGACTCCTGGAGTCGAAGGAAATCCAGAAGAGGCTAATAAGGCGGTGCCGCCTCGGAGGCTAAGAAAATAAACACCGCGGTCCGCGATGCTGTTTTCCCCACTAATAATAAAGGGCAACGTGGGCTCGCGAGTCGCGGTTAGTTCCGGTCTGTCCATCTTCTTAGCATTGCTCGCTTCGCCACTCCATACATCTGAAACTTAAGCTCAGACATCCACGCCTCCAAGAAACGTTTGACATCTAGTTCCTGAGAATGCTCAACAAGTACCTATGTACGGTGATTATTCGTACTCGTTAGTCTTCAGTATCGATTTTGTTCCTCAATCCTAAAGTGTAAACGCATGCACTGACGGAGTACCTATGTAGGCACCTAATGAAACACTGATTGACGCCCTGTTCCGGCTCTGTCGCCTTCCTGCTCCGAGTGAATGAGAATTCAGAATCACATACATAAATATGTATTTACATACTTGCCTCTAGCGTAGCATCAAGACTCGGTCCAGGTCATCGCCTGGGCAATCCAATGAGCGTCCAGTACTACCCAACGACTCATTTCGACTTCAAACATCCCTAATGCCAAACGTGGCTTTACGGAGTACCGTAGGTACTCAGTAAATCCGTTATCGTCTGTGGAGCCGTCTTATCGTCTGTGGAGCCGCCCAGCCCTGTTTCTACGCTCCTATTGCACAAGTGCCGACCCCCTGACAGGGGTGAAGGGGCTTGGGCCTCTTTGCCCGTTATCTTAGATCATCTGTGTGTGGGGGAGCGAATGAAATCGCTAGAAACAGGGGTGGGCGGCTCCATAGACGATAACGGATTTACTGAGAACCTACGGTACACAAATCTCTGAAAAGCACCATGAACTTTCTTTTTGTTGGCCACGCTGGCTGCTTCTCGCTTTGGTATCATTTAGACTCCTCACGCTCGCTCTGTTGGTTACGCAAATGTGGCATAGCGTCATAAGTTCTGCGTCCTCGGGTCTTTCTGCCGGTACCTATGCATCATTATTGCTGGCCGTAACGTATGATCTGTATGTACCTTCTTCACGATCGAGAAGCCATCGATATCAAGACCTTGTTATTCACTCTCAGCTGGCGACGGGCGTCAATCTTTGAAAGCAGAGAGAAATGGTGGTTCTCGCCCCTGTAGGCTGTGCCTCCTCAATCGGGGACACGACCCATGGTCTGTAATAAGAATATGCAGCCGGCTGAGAATTGCGCATGAGCTCCGTTTATTCAATAGGGTGGGCAGATTATTGCATCAGACAGCTTCGCAACTTGCAAGTAATGTTGTCAGTACCCTGTTCGCTCAATGTCTCGTGAGTTGTGATTCGAATCAAGTCACCTCTGACGGGTCGACAACAAAGTTTACACGGACTTGGGGCCGTATTAACCACTTGGTCAGTACCTACAATCAAGACACCGTTGGTGAATGCTCTCACCGAACCTTGACAATAGAACCAGCGAGAGTCTCTCGACTCGGCGACATGACATACAATGATACAATCACACTTTGCAGTGAATAGCTTCTGTACGATATGTCATGTTCAACTGTATCATCTACATATACATGTGCAAAAGCATGAAGTGCGACCTGCGTCTCGCCGCTGACACATATGTACCACAAACTCATACATACATATTACCACAAATCTCTCTGCAGCAGCTGGATGGTGCCAGTGGGGTGCCACAGCGAATGTCATCGAAGACATGCATGCTCCAGATATACAAAGTGATTAAGTGGTCACTGGTGATGCGCTGAACGGCAGCGCAATGCGTTTCAGACTGTGTTAGCCAAGTCTTAAGTCATGTGTATACATAATGGTTACCGTGGACAGTGATCCAGCACGTGGTACGGAATACGAATGCATATGTATGTAGAATGCTTTCGGTATTTCTCGTGAAGTCTGGGAGAAGTGGGTGCCTCTGGAACTGATTGAGAAACACGTTACACCTGTCACAGAAACAAGGAAGATCACAAATGTTTTGTACATTCGTAATTTAACTTATAATGAACATACAAAGTATGAATCAGCTTCACTTACTCCGTACATATTACGGTCCGCGGTCAATAGAGTCTTCCAGAGTCTGCATGCATGAGCAAGACATCGCCCGCGCGGTCTGTGCACCAGGCACTGGCATAAAATTGGCTGATCACAAACGTCACCATCGTCCACTTCATCTCGCTGAGTGCACAACGCTCGGAGAATAGGTATGGATGCATCTGTCAGAAATTAGAAGTAGCTCCGGGAACCAATTTAGCCGGACCGGCGAGAATTTCTGCGACCTTGAAAATGTATGTACAGTACATACTACCTAGTACCTACCTGGTAATGTATGGAGGAGAAAGAAGGCTGAGTACGGAGTACCTAGGTACATAGGTATATTGTTGGTTCCCGCGTTCCAGAACCGAAACGGCCAGTTCTTGGTGAATCGTGATAGTCACCCCGAGTTTGGAACACTACTGCATGGTCACGGACTCACGGCCCCCTGGCTGCCTGCAATACAGAATAAATACGTAATGTCTACCTCATGTAATACGGAGTAGATGTTGTGAAAAGCGAGAATCTCGTCACCCATCGTACCGTTCAACAGCAGGAAAGCGGATCAAATGTCTTTGATTCTCGTCCGCTCATCTCCGACTCCCAGAGTTTTCGATGCGCAGATGACTGGACGTTTAATTTTTTTTCCTTTTTAGTCCCCGCCAGATCGGACGTTTCCAGTCAAGGAAGGCTTAGGAAGCACAGTCTAATTACGGAGCAGTTTGACCCCCTACCTAACCACATCGTGTTGGAAATCCATGTTGCTTACAGTAGAAGAAGCCCCCAAAGCGGCTCTCACCTCAGATCACGGGCCTCATAATCCCCCCGGCTCGATGGTTGTGACCTCGAGTGACATTGCGGCCTAACAAAATGCTTCATCCCGTTCCTTTGGTGGCATTTCCTGCTTGAAGGGATCGCAACTTGGAGTGATGGAGGGTACCTAATTCCAAAGGCTTCATCGTGTTCTCTTCGTGTCGTGGTATGGCTTGATCAGCCCCGAATGATGAATCACGAATACTCTGAAGTCATGAATAGCTCGTCAATCCCACCACCTTCGAAGCTTTCAAATCAGAAGCTAGCCGCCCAGCAAAGAGGCTATAATCCTCGAACATTTCAGCCACATGATTGAATGCTTTCAATAGCGCAACATCCAGAAAACCCCGTCGGCTTATTTCAACGAATTTGCCTTGAGCACCTCGTCGAGAAATGGACTACATATTCCAAATTTGGACAAACAGTTGAGACGATCCTCACATTCGTCAAATGGATCAAAGACGCGGATATAGCAAAATAATAACCTCATTGACGATTGGTCATGAACTTAAATGTGATAAGTCGGGTACTTAGCCCCGGCATTTATTAAATGCCTTCCTAGGCTTCAATTTATCGTACCTAGTGGAGTTTGACCGCATTGCCACTCGAGGTCGTGACCTGAGGTGAGCCTTTGGACTACCTACCGATGAGACCTAGGACGCAATACCCTTACGGTTTACCGCACGTCACGCGCAGACCCTTCCTAGCCAAGGTCTCAGCCTCGCCAGTCAGTTCCATGGTGATCAGAAAACAGGGATCAGATTGCGGATTCTAGAGGAGGTTAAATCAACGCATCTTGACTCGTTCACGATTCGCGAATAATTGGTACTTAAACGTACATGTGTAACAGTTATTACTCCGCCGTGCTGTGCTTGATCAATGATCAGATCCCGTCCCCGTCGGCGGAACGGTCCAACGATCAGCACCAGGAGTAACTTCCAATTGAAGATGGGTTGACTCTTTTCTCTTTTGCGGAAGATCAAGCTCCATCTGGCTTGATCTCCGGGCAACCGTGTTCCACGAGATAATTACCTTCAACTTCCTTGAACACGGAACGAAAGAGCTGTTGCTGTGTGGTGCAACTGGCAGTATTTGGTACCTACACATTGTGACATTATGCACTACTTTGTTGCGTGTAAACGACTCGTCAGTAGCGATGGCCATCGTTTTTGTTAGCGAATTTCTCTCGCCAAGAAACGCCCCCTCTCTTTCGATGATACGAGTCACTAACACCAACTCTGATCGAACACTGGATGGGCAAGACACGCCCAAACTATTTTTTCCCAAGTTGTTTCCGACTCTTTGGAAGCCATGCCATCCAGTTGGAGAAGCATATTGTAGTGTGGTTATCTTCGGACATACCAAGAGAAAGCTGAGCGAAAAAAGGCTGAAGATTATCTAGTCATCGTGAGACCGTTTCCTTCGAAGTTCGAATCTCGATACACGTGTCGTGTGAAGCGGTAACTCATCTCCCTATCTTTCTGCTGATCAGTGATTAGTCCCGGCTCCGAAGTCCGTTGGGGTTCTACGCCATGCCTCAGCGGCGCCATGTGGTCTCGGACCGAACCGATACTTCGACGTTGCCACTGTCTACCGTCTACCTAGGTTGCTGCCGGCTCTCAAGGGCAGCTAGTTGGGTATCGGGACTCGGGAGTCGGGACAGGCAGCAAAAGGTCTTTTGCCAGACCGTGGCTTTGGAGTGGCCAGCCCCTCAGAAGAGACGCCCCTTACTAGCTTTTGTTAATCTTTTTCAGAGCCGTTCGAGCAAAACAACTCCGGATCGAGACTTCAACTAAAATATCTTCATTGCAGCTTTGGCCAGAATACAAGATGTCTTCATTATGAGCCAACTAGTAGTTCTGTCGTGAAGGCAGCGGACGCGAACATGTGCAACTTATCCCTTCTTTGTCTGGTAAGCCCAATGCAAACATGGAGAGTTTCTCATTATCCACGTTGTTGGTGCCCTAGGCAATGCGCCCTGTGTTCTCGCTTCCTGTCTGCCGTAGTTTCTGATATTCAAGACACTCGGCACGATTGCTGGACGACGATGAGCCGGACAATCCCAAAAGGGAGAAAAAGCAAAGCAAGGAAGGAGGAATTAGAAAAGCCACTCGGGAGTCGGGACTCGGGAGTTGTAACTTGTCAGGCAGAGGCGCAACCGCAGAAAGCGAGGGGAGAGACGGATGACGCTATCTGAAACAAGTTGTTCTATCTTGGCTATCCATCGGCTCCCTCACCGCATAACCCCGTACATAGGTACATCAGTCTCATGTTGTGATAAACGAGAACGCGCCCCCTTCGGAGCGCAAAGACGATGCTTTTTCCTCGCCTACCAAATGGCGCTCAGGCGCATTGGTTTCTGAATATGTACATACCCCTACATATCTGGCTCGAGGTGTTCAGATGGGGATTAGGCTTGTTTGAGACAAGCCCCCTTTGTTCACCATGTGGCCATAGCGACAAACAGCGTCAGGGAAGGCACCGCGACAAATTTTAGCGGGAAATTCCGACAAAACGCCCTCCTACTCTGCTTTCTTTTACAATTATAGCCACGAATCACGATGGCGTGCAACGGAGAAGATTAGTGACCTATTCAGTCAATGCCTGTAGTTTTCTTGTTTTCGCTACCGGGAACGTTTACACCTACAACTCTGGCCATCACTAGTCGTCCATGAGCTCTGCCAGCTCGGCCTCCTCTTCTGCCGTCAGCAGGCTCTCACCTGCAGCCGCAACTGCGTCTGCCTCGTCCTCCTTCTTTGGCTGCTTGAACACTTCAATTTGTCTGACGACGTCATCCAGCTGTGCCTTGAGAATGGGCCACGTGCGAATCGTTCCGTCAATGCTGACACTGCAGACCTTTTCCGGCGTGCCATGGGAGTTGCGCAGTAGTACCAAGTCTGTAATCTCATCGTAGTGGCCTTCTAGTGTGCAGTAGAGCTTTCCGGACGCCCTCTCCCATACTTTGACGTTTTCGTCTCTTCCTGCCGTGAATATCCAATGCTCTGTGGGCTGGACTGCGCGAACATAGTCTCCATGCGTGAGGACGTCTTCTGCTACAAAGTTACGAGACCGAATCAGACACTTGGCTGTTCCGTCGGCACTGGCAGTCCACAAATCGATATCCTCTTCGTCATCTACGTCGAACACGAGCTTGTAAATGCTCGTGTCGTGCTCCTGGATGGTCAACCGTTCCGTGTCGGCTCGGTCGTGGAAGCACTCGGTCAGTTGCTCCCAACCGTCGAGGGTAATCTTCCACCTCCTGAGATGCGGATCACTGCTGGCACTGACGACGACAATCTCGTCTCTGGAGCAGAGTATCGGATCCAGGGCAAGATGTTGGACGGCAAGCATCGTCGTCGTGGGATCTTGCAAGGTGTGCAGCCGACGGCCTGTCTCGACATCCCACACAATGATCTTCTTGTCCGCTCCACCACTGATGAGAAGTTCTTGGCCGCCGAGCTGGGCGCACAGTACGGTTTTGACAAAGTCAGAGTGACCGCTGTATTTCCGGACAAGTGCAGTGGAAGATGCGTGCCATGACCATACGTCCTTATCCCATGATCCCGCGAACACGGTCTTGCTGTCCTTTCCGCCTAGGGCGAGGCAGGTGACAGGCGCCTTTGGTCCACGATATGTTGCTCGAGATCCGGAGGCCTGGTCCGGATGTTAGTCGGGGGGAGTTCTTGGGGAGCAGAGCACATTGCATAGCGAATAGAATGAAAAGGGCGTGGAAAAGTGAAACAAGACAAAGCATAGAGGCAAAGGAATAAGAAGAGCGCATCAATAATTCTCGTACACTAAGGTTCACACGGCGGACACACCCCGCAGACTCAGCAATATATATCGAACTGAGCGGCGATGCTGGATCTGGAACCGCCGCCAGGATCTTGGATTTCATCTCAATAGGCTCGCCATGCTTGTTGCCAGATTTGAGGGCCCGCCTAGCCCTTTGAGCCTGGGATGCACTGTCTGATGGTCAGAGAGGTGCCGGCGCAATGGAGGCGGTCGAGTCATATGAGAAGCTTGAATAAGCTTGGTGTGAGGTTGAAAGACCTACTCAGTCTCGAAGAAGTGGTCTCTATCCGTCGACTGCATTCTTGCGACTCAGGCCCGGTGGCGTGTGAGGAAAGATTTCGTTCAGAAGAGAGGAAGGTTTTAATTGACGACGCAGCATAAGTCTGATCTCGTAGCGCGACTCCTATTTCTCGTACGCAACCGCATCTCTTCAGCCGACTCGTCGCACGGTGCACCCCTTGAAATTAGGAAGCCCAGTGGAGACATCGCGGGGCAGTTGCTGGCGGTTGACAAGCCAAGTTCGGGTACGTACCTCGGGGGGGTTTAATTAAAACGCGTCCGAGGCGCGTCACCCATCCTGCTCCGCTCATCCAAACATCGCGTTCCGAGAGATTCTTCGTTGTAAGAGCCGTCTTCGGTTGAGCTTCCGTTGTCGACTTAGAGATTCTGACCACGGCCGTCATGGACTCTACTATCACATCTCGGCCACGGCCTCGGCCGGCTCATACGCAGGGAACGACCTGTTGTGCCTACACCACGGACGGCAGTCGACTGGTCACTGTCGGCTCCAACAACACGATCCGGCTCTACAAAACGGGTTCGGACGGAGAACCAACCAATATTGACGATTGCCAAGAGCAGAACGTCGCCATCGCAGCCGGCAAAGAATTCTTCGTTGTGGGTTCCGAGGATGGCACAGTCAGTCTATACAATATCGAGACAGCCAGCTTTGAAAAGTTTCTGCTTCGCACGACACTGCCCATTCGAGACGTCGCGTTGAGCCGCGACGCACAGTGGTGTGCGGTTGCTAGCGATGAGCTGAGCGTCAAGATTGTCAACACCAACGATATCACGCGAGTAAAGCATCTGCGAGAACACAGCAAGCCGGCCAGACACGTCACGTTCGACCCACAGAGCCGACTTGCCACTCTCTCCTGCGCCGATGGCATCATCTATATATATTCATTGACAGCAGAAGAGCCTGAGTTGATTCGAAAAGTCGACGGAGTAATTGCATACAGCGATGGAGAGACGGAGGCATCGACCAGAGTTGTCTGGCATCCGGATGGCCGCGCCTTCGCTGTGCCCACGCCGACCAAGGACATCCAGACCATATCCAAGCATGACTGGGAGAAGCAAAGGTGCTTCGCAAACGGCCATTTGTCCGACATCACCGCCCTAGCTTGGTCTCCCAACGGAGCGTTGCTGGCCTCCGCGGGCAAAGACGGGAAGTTGCTGGTATGGGAGACCAAGACTCAAAGCGTCGTCCAGCGCTACGACTACCACAACGTGATTGGACTTGCGTGGCACCCGACCAAGAACATCATGTCTTTTACGACCACGGACGGAGAAGTATACATCTACACGGACTTTTTACCTGAGCAGTACGCGCCTTTGCTGAAGCTCAATACGCAACCTGCCCCATTCATTCATGATCCATTATCTGAGATATCGGGTAAACGCCAACCGGCGCCAGCGCTCAATGGTCTTCCGTCGAGGTCTCGCAGAGACTCACTAGGAAGTCTTGGTTCCATAATCGGCGATGGAGACGAAGACGAACTCGATGATGACGACGACTGGGTGATAAATGATGACAACGCTGGCTATGTAGTCGACAGAGGAAGCAACAAGCGAGCGCGAGGATTGGACGATGTATTGCTAAGAGATCACGCCAGCAAACGAAGGCACCTGATGCAACCACAGCATCACGAATCATTCCAGCCGGGATCGACGCCGTGGAGAGGAAACAGAAAATACTTGTGTCTCAACCTGATTGGCTTCGTTTGGACAGTCGACCAAGACTCTCACTACACCGTTACTGTTGAGTTCTACGACCACGAATTCCAGCGTGATTTTCACTTCACCGACACGTTTTTATACGACAAGGCATGTCTCAGCGACAAGGGAACCCTATTTTCTAGTCCGCCAAAAGAATCCGAGTCCGATAATGAAGACGATGACGTTCCTGCGTGCATCTTCTACAGACCGCACGAGTGCTGGACTCAGCGAGCGGACTGGCGCACTGAGTTGCCGAGGGGGGAGGCCGTGACGGCAATGTCGCTGAGTGATTCGTTTGTCACGGTTACCACGTCTGCCAATTACGTGCGCATATACACGCTGTGTGGTATGCCCTACCGGGTGTATCGTCCCAAGAGCTCGCCGATGGTAACGTGTGCCAGCTTTAGAGACTATGTGCTCACGATTGGAAATGGCCCAATTGGCGCTGATGGGCAGACGCGGCTCCTGTATACAATTCAAAATGTCAAACGTGATGAGATATGCCAGAATGAGGACACTGTCGCTCTTCCTCCATGTGCCTCACTGAAGAGCGTGTTTTTTTCAGACAATGGCGTATGTTCATCTCTTCCTCCACGTTTTTCCCTGCTTCAATATCTCTTCTCGAAGGTCACTTTTTGCATGGCAGGCTAACACATCTACGTCAGGATCCATGCATATACGACTCAACCGGTACGCTTCTCACCCTCCTTCACTGGCGCCAACCATCTCGCGCCAGCTGGGTGCCACTGCTGGACACCAGACTGCTCCCACGACTAGCCTCTGGCCGCAAGAACGAAACGTACTTCCCCATCGCAGTAGCAGACAATAGGTTTCACTGCATCATTCTCAAGGGCGGCGATCAATACCCATACTTCCCACGCCCACTCCTCTCCGAGTTCGACTTCTCTATTCCTCTAATATCACTGCCGGATCCTGAGAAGGAGAACCAGAAGAAAAAGAAGAAGAAGAAGAAGAATTCAAACGGAGCACCATTGCTCGGCGATGACGACGACGACGACATTGATGCCATGGACGAAGACGGCACAGACGAGTCCGATGAGGAAGTCGAACAAGAAAAACCGACGGGAATGACGGAGACCATGAAACTCGAGCAGCAATTCATGCTACGGGATATTCAAAGCGCTCAACTCCGCGACCTCGTGGAATCAACATCTGGAAACCACACGCAGCGCTCGCTGCTGTCGCGTATTGAACTTGAGATTGATAAGACGCTTCTGCAGCTCCTGGCTGAGGAGTGTCGACAGGGCGAAGAGCGCGGCATGCGCGCACTGGAAATGGTGGAGCTGATGCGCGACAAAACAGGGCGCATGATGGATGCGGCGGGTAAAGTTGCGGAACGATACGGACGGACGGTCCTAGGGGACAAGATTCGGGAGATTGGGGAAAATAGGATCAGTGGTATGGATGAAGATGACATGTGATGATGGGCGTTTTTACGGGGGATGTGTATATCCCATGTGAAATTACAACTTTTCTTTTTGGGCCATTGTTATTAGGTATAAGCAGGGGGATGTGTTTCTGTCTTGCGATATTGGTAAACGCCTGCACTGCATTTTGGGGTATTATGTACTACCTACATACCTACATTCTCGATTTATGGTCAGCGTTCATGTATCACGGCGCTTAATGCGTTTCATAATAGACGTGTTGGAAGCGAATCAGCCCGAGCACACGTCAACTTGAACAACAACGAAACTTGTTTACTTCGGATTTTCATGAGATGACTTATGATGATTTGATAATCTGACTTCTCGCAAACGCCCCGCGATGCGCAAGGGTGCTCGTACCTATTTCCTAGATGTTTGTAGGAACAGACTGGTCACAACTCACAAGTATTGCTCTTTCATCACACTCTGGAACGAATACCTACATCGTTCCCACACCCTTTCAGATTCTCCGACTTATTATACGGTGAGTCCATGAACGTATGAGATTCTCACAAAGGCGGTGCTGGGCTTACGCGCGGTCTTGGACCGTTCGACATGTCATGTGTGTGTGTGTGATGGTTATTCTTAGTGGCGCTGTCTCGTTCCGCGGGAGTACACGCCAGGTTCCCGCACGCGAAGAGGGCCGAGGAAGCTTTCTTCTAATAAGTTCTGGGTGGTTTCCTCGATGGGCTTTCCCCTGATTTACCTACAAAGTACCTAAGGTACCTGACCTAAGGCCAGTGCGCCAAAAGAGTACATACCTACTGGCTAGCTTTCGAGCGTTGGCAAATTGGGTACGCAACAACAACTTGTAATTACACAGGAGGTAGAGGTAGCCATGGGCGCTGTTTTCGTAGGAGCCATCACGGACCGCGCTCTGGGGGGTTGGATGGTTCAGTTGAAACTTGAAAGTTTCCTCGGGCGCGCCACCCCTCCCCTCCCCTCTACCAGGTATGTACGTGATACATGTAACATTTGCTGCTGTTTTTGTAGGTCGACAGTCAAAATACATGTATTTCTTTTCTTTTATCGGAACTTCTTTCGTGGACAACGTTGATAGGAAAAAGTGAAAAGCACTCCGTAACACAAAACTTAAAAGTCTTGACGCGCTGTTTTTTATTCAGCTTTCTCTCGAGAATTGTTCCTTTCCGCGGAATTTCAAGGTGCCTCCAAACGGTCGTGTTACCCAGTTGATCGATACGGAGTACACGATGATGACCCGACTTGCGCTAGAGGCTGCAACATCCGGCAGCTTGCGCTCTTGGAGAGAGGGATGTTTCGGAACTTGGAGGCAACTATGTAGGCATTGTCTGTAGCTGCAACTCTGCAGGCTTCTGAAGTTCTGATGACTATTCTGTATTCCGTATACGTGCGATAGAATAGATCACAGGACACCCCGTGACTCCGAGGGAGTGAAAACTGCTCTGCTGGTGGGGGGTTCGGGTGGAGGGTCAGGACGTCCAAGACTTCCGGGGTTTTAAGCGTTGCCGAGGCTGGATCATCGCCATGATCATCTGCGACGTGAACTTGATGACTTGATGTTTCTCCAATGCCCAATTCTTCTGATTACCATGTAGGCATTCATGTGCGTGCACATGTGTACGGTCTAGGTACCTACTCCGAAGTTCAAGGCGGAAGAGGGGTTCAGTCGCATCAGGCTCCCTTTGCCATTGCGAGTTTGTGGTACGACTCCACGAAGACCATGTGAATGACCCTGACACGACAGCACCGGTCAGAGAAAGAGGCGGGCTGATGTGCATCAGACCTGAACAATTGGGGAAAAGATAGCAGACCGGTTTCCTCAGTATCCCGGCTTGTGACACCAGCTGGAATATTTGAATACGGCTAGAAATAAATTCATCGTCCATGGCAAGATGACGGGTAACAATGGCGTCCGCAAGCTGCCTTCTGGACCAAGTATATCATGTCTTGTTCGTGTCACACGCCCGTTTTGCGTGTGAACTGCCCACCGACTTTCACTCCTGATCGAAAAACTCTCTCAAGTTTCCGATTGGCTCTTTGCTCTGGATTTCTGCCCAATCGAGTCTGGAAAGTTGCCAATTGGCAGCAAAATCCTGCTTATGTACAGTGGACCAGTGGTACCCGTACTGTAGGTACCTGTAGGCTGTATGGCTGTCATTGGCAGTGTACATACTAACCTCTCTGTACAGAGTACATATTCGCCTGTCGCCGTATGGAGAGAGCTCCACCATTGTTTCGATGAGAATACAATCGAATTATTATACAGAGTACCTATGTATGTATGTATGTATGTATAATGTATGTATGTATATACCTTAGGTACTCCAGACCGGATTTGCACGGAGACATTTCCGCATGGCGCATTGCAGCTGGCCGTTGCAACTTGCAAGTATACCCCTAAATTAGTCGCGGCTGACTCCGACTGAGTTCCATGTTCGACTTCATCGAGAAGACATGCACCCTGCGGCTCTGCGGGCCTTCCTGCAGGAAGCCGTCGGCTAGTTGACTTGTGTCAATATCGATCGCAGATTGAACATATCGTCTTGCCGATGCTATGGACAAGCTCCGATGAACACCAGCTATTCGGGATCTCGGACCCGCGCGCTGCTGAAAGTGTCGGCACGGCAAAGCACCTCCAGACTCGACGATGTTACTCGTTCGGAGTCGTGACGGTTTTCGAAAGAGGCGGCCTGGCGAGGCTGGTTTTACGGAGTACAGGACTGCAGATGATGGCCGAGTCCCTTCCTCTTCGTAGCGTCCTGGTAGCGTCGGTGCGTTCAAGTGGCGGAGCCGACGGACCACTTTTTGAGCGACCGTGCGACGTCTGCCACGGAGACGAGTCGTTTTGAACGGCACTGGCACACTGCTGCTGTGTGCCGTGTGAGTGTCTGTGTCTGTGGAATCGTGGATGGCGCCTTCCCTGTCACATTGCTTCCTGTATGGCACCGCAAGCCTTATCAGCCAAGCTACTATGTATACTTTTGCCAATTATGATCTGCCAGTAATCAAACCCCCCTCCGCTTCTCGTAATTGCCTATGAATACCTCCGTCCGCTGCACATGGAAGGGTCCAGCGACAGAGAGCGGACAGCGGACATACCTACACTACAATAGGTACTAGGACTCAGGAGCCATTCTGTCTGCCGACAAACCGACCGACCAGCTAACCAACCAACCGACTGGA
Source organism: Claviceps sp. LM454 group G7 (assembly GCA_018360575.1). Taxonomy (NCBI): domain Eukaryota; kingdom Fungi; phylum Ascomycota; class Sordariomycetes; order Hypocreales; family Clavicipitaceae; genus Claviceps; species Claviceps sp. LM454 group G7. Next base: position 24,761 of record SRQL01000182.1, read on the forward strand.
ACCGGCCGGCCGACCAAACTCCATTCAATTCCCGTCCGCTCAGGAGAACCTCTCCTCATCGCTTCCGCGACAACCACCTGGATCGAGTGCCACTTTCTGTCAACGGTGCATCCATCCGATTGATAGTCGGGACCTGTTCCATCGCACCGGCGCATTTTCTCGGGACGATAACCTGGGACACCGGGAACGTCTAGGCGCCTGGGACTTTTTCTGTTCTTGCGCCACACCGAGAGCCGCGACTTGCGAGCAAGCCTTCGTCGCCGACCCCATCGCCATCTCCTTCATCTTGTCCATTCTGTTCGCTTTGCGCATTGCCCACTTGACTACGGTTGGACTCATTCTTTCCGTACAATCGAAATATTACTCTTCTGCCTCCAAGCCGCTTCGTCAGGTGGAGATATGTGGTAAGCTTGGCTCGCTCTCCCCCGCCACTTGTGCCCCGTGCTTTCTGGACCATAGCTTCGTGAAGCAATGCGTGTGTGATGTCGCTCTGTCTTTGGCCTCCATTGTGCTGACTCGGCCATGTACGTCCGCAGGTAAAGGCTATCTTATCTCCTCTCGGAAAAAAAGAGATCGTAATCGCGGAGGAAAGAAAATCAACGGGACGGGTCAATGGCGACTCGCGTCCTTCCTATCCCATCACTCACCATCACCATGTCGTCCTCCGCCTCCGATGCCATGGACGTCGCCTCTTCCCCCACAACTCACAGCCATGAGGTCGACATGCAGACGAATGGACAGGGCAATCGACAGAAAAATCCACCAGGGAACGGTCATGGCGCTGCCACTCCGTCGTCGTCCAACATGCCAGCTCCTCCCCAAGTAGTGCCGTCGTCGGTACATCACACGAAGGTTGTCCAAACGGCCTTCATCCATAAACTTTACAAGTGAGATGCGTCGCCTATATCCAATACAGTGGCTTGTTCCGGTTAAGAGAGGAAGTCGTTCAAGACTTGCCGACGTGGATGTGGCTAATTATCTTGATAGCATGCTGGAAGATTCGAGCATCCAGCACTTGATATCATGGACACCGACCTCGGAAAGCTTCGTCATGTCCCCCACCGCAGACTTCTCGAAAGTACTATCGTACGTATACTTGATGAAGAGCGAAAGACAGATAGGATGCAAAACGTGCCCACACGGACACCTGCGTAACGAATCGCTAACTTTGATAACAGATCGTACTTCAAGCACACCAACATCTCCTCTTTCGTCCGCCAGCTGAATATGTATGGCTTTCATAAAGGTAAGAAAGAAGAGGGCAAATCACGCTCGTCCCGGGAAAGGATTTTGCAAGCTTTCTGAAAGCTGCCCATCTTCAGCATACTCATAATTTTGATAGAGCGAGATGTTTTCCATACTCAGAACCCGGATACAACTCTGTGGGAGTTCAAGCACGGCAACGGAAGCTTTAAGCGCGGCGATATTGCTGGATTGCGCGACATCAAGAGACGGGCGAGCCGACACTCACTGGTACATCGCGAGCCCAACTATCCTAAGCCGGGTTCGTCTCAACCCGGCCTTCCCGCCGAGCCCATCCCACCACCTCCCGAATCCGTAGATGCTCGCCTGGCCAATCTGGAACATATGCTGTACGACATGAGCGCACGCTTGCAACGAAGTGAGGAGAACGCCCACTATCTGCATATGAAGAACCAAGCGACTCTGGAGACGTTCAGCCGCCTACTAAGCTTCAACCAGGAGCTATCCCGGGCCGTGCTGACGTTGCTACCTCCGGACAGTGCCGCACACCGCGATGGTATGATAGAGCTCTAGTCATTATTCCCGCCACTTTCTTGGCTTTCTCCTTGAAGGCTGTTGAGCATGAGATCCACGCTTGCTAACCAAAGTTTTTAGTCATCACAATACAAGGGGAGATGCAAAAACAAGCAGGTATCCTCCGGTCTGCTGACGAATCGCATGAAAACCATTCCAGCAGCAGACAGTCCTATTTTGGCACCGTCGACAATGGGCCGATATCGCCAAGGCAGTTGCCTCTAGCTCGCGGGCAGTTACCACAACATAGGTCAACTGTACATCCAAGCATGGCGACGCTTTCAGCAGGACCACGCCGTCCTTACGGCTCTATTGGTGGCAATAGTACGACATCGCGTTCCTCGTCACCTCCCCGAAATGCAGCGGCTCCGCCACCCCCTGGCCCCCCCCATCCGCTTTCAAATGTTGAAACTCCACCTGAGCGCAGCATCAGTAACAGCAGCAACCTTGCACGACGGCACACAGCTGCTGATATTAGTGCTCATGGCTGGCAGCCGGGACTGTCGCCGTTCCCGTCGTCGAACCACTCAGCCATTTGGCCGTCACCGCCGGGACATGTCGGGCCAGAAGGCCAGCGTATACGGGAGTCATTTTCCAACTATTCAATGCAGACAGCATTGCACCCCAGCCACGCACTTTCTCGCCCGTCCACGCCACCTCTGCCGCCTACTTCGGCAGCAAACGGCCGCAGCAATGGGGGGGATGCTTTCGATGGTTGGTCTTGGACCGGCGCAGGAAGCACGAACGTCAAGTCTTCAGTGGCTTCACTGAAGGACTCTTCCGTGCCGCCGACTCGACGCGGCAGCATGGCTCATATCCTGAACCCAAGCGAGACTGCGGAACGATCAGACGACGAGGGCCGCGACGACGTTTTCAAGAAGCGGAGACGGATCTGATGAAGCATTTGCCCCCTTCATCAACTTTTTCCATACGAGACTGTCTTCGAACGCGCCGCGTCGAGATGAGAGCGGGAATGGCCATCCCATGATTCTTCTTCGATGGCAGCAGATTGTCGGAGTCGAGGAAACGCATGGGTGCAGCACGAGAGTTGATTCACCTTGAGTAGGCTTTGATACTTCCCACTGGAAGCTCAGAAAACTTGCGCGTCACAGTTGCTACCTGTTTGCGTGCGCTAAACGGCAAGCTGGCGCACGGAGCCACAAGTAGCAGGCGCTTCACGCTGAATAAATGATGACACGATGCTTCATCGGACTGATGGCCAGTTGCCATCATTCTACTCCAGCATATAAGCCACCTGCTATTCAGCCAAGAGTTCTGTCGGCCAATGCAAGGCTAGACATATATATTGGTATGGACTTTGTCCACCCAACATGCATCAGGGCTGCCAGACATGGTTTTGCAATCAACCATGCCGCAGCCCATCTGTATTTATTTATCTGTGCGATTACCTGTCAACATTATCTACTTTGCACATCAAGAAAGGAGTTGCATCATTCGAAAAACATGCATCGGAAGCGGCGCTCTATTTACTTTGTCTGATCCGTGATCAGGGGGTCTTTTTTAGCCCTAGTTAGGCGGCATTTGCTTCATACAGCAAGAATTCTCATTTTCTTTTGCTCGGGGATGTCCTATCTTTTGGATAAGATGATGGATGTTTTACTACATATGTACTTGGGTTTTATTAGTATACGATAATCTTGTCTTTCTCTTTGCACATACATAGCAAGAGGTATATATTAAGATAGGGAGAGTTGGCCTTTAGGGGTCGGAAGTTAAGTAAATTACGGTGTGGGCTACTTTTGCATTTGAGTGATGCTTGTCTACCGTGAGCTTGTTGAATGCATATTATGAGCACTATGGATAGGATACTGGTCTCGAGTGCGGAGTACGTAGTTAGGTAGATCAGCATTGCCCACTACTTGTGAACTTGTGCTCTTCAAATATGCCAGCCATAGGCTTTGTTGATGCAGGTAAGGGGTTATGGGCGGCGAATACCGCTGTCATGGGGTCTGGTTAAGGTATCTTCAAAAAGGGGGCTAGATGATGTGCTTTTGTCGAAGGGGGATGGCCCTATGATGGGGTGATATGATGTGGAAGCATTGGTGAAATGATGAGATGAACTCATGAATCGTTCTGTTGACTATGTCTTTTTTTCTACTCGGCTCCTGATCCTCTACCTTTCTTTTCTGGTTGACTACGTCTTTGCCATTCCTCCTGTCTCGTCTCTCTCTCTCCTCTCCATATCCCCCCCTCCACCTTGTCGCTCTGTCCCTCGTCTCTCTGTCCTCTGTTCTTCTATTTCCTACCCATCATCTAGAGCTCATAACTTACTCACACAAATGCGCCATGATTCGTCCGCCCACGTAGCAGCTACCCCTAACACCATATATGACAATACATCTCAACCGCTTTCCCCCAGGCTAGCTATGTCAAAATACATTTGCAAAAAAAAAGAATCAATCGCTCGCTCGCTTTATTTTATCAGGGTCTCAAATCCCACACACAAGTCTCGATACATACATTCCACGCACACTCACGATTACTTCACTCCCCTGATGGTGCCTCCCCAGCCTTCCCATCGCCCTTCTTCTTCTTCTCCTTCTTCCTCCTCTTCTTGTTCTGATTCTTCCTTTGCCTCTTGCTGGCCTCGTGATCTACGCCCTCCGCTTCCGCTTCCGCTTCCGCTTCCGCTCCCACTCCCGCCACCTCCACCACCGGCGCAAGCGCAGGCGCAGTGCTCTCAGAAGCCCCCTTAATTTCACCATCATGTTCCTGCTTTGCCATCCCAGTAGAAGCAGGACAATCCTTCTCAATAGCCTCCATCTTCCCCGGCCCTTCCACACTCGCCTTCACCCTCGCTCTCTTCGCCCTCCCAAGCGATCCCCTCCCCTCATCACTCTCACTCTCACTCTCGTATATCCGCCGCTGGGACATCGCCGCAGCACCGGCACCACCTTTCTTCCTCTTCCCGAGCATCATGCGTCCTCGGAGCTTAATATCCTCAAGGGATGCGGATGCACCCTCGGCGGGACGTACATAGCCTACTCCGTCGTTTGGGCATGCTGCTGTGGCTAGCAAGTCTTCGTCGTTGTCGAGGGGGCGTCTTGATCTTGCTGTTGCTGCTGTGGCCGTCTTTGCTGCTCGTGGTGTTGACTCGCCGGTCCCATTCTGGGGGGTGTTGCTTGGCGCGAGAGACTTGAGTAATGAGGTGCGCTGGGAGAGGAGGAGGGCGATTTTGTTGGAGAGGGCGGCGCGGTCGGGGGCCAGGGGGAGGGGGGGTGGGGGGTCTTTTGAGGGAGGCATTCGGATAATGTTGGTGGTTTAGTATGGTTTCTTTTGGTGTTGGTTGTGGTGATATCGCTTGGTTATGGTGTGTATGTTTCGTGATGCGCTTGAAACTTTGCCTCTTGTGTTTATATGAAGAGTCCTGTGTTATTATTCTTTTATATAGCGGGTTTGACTGTGGTTTGTCCCCTTATATGGGAGGTCTGAAGTCGAAGATTTGCTGGTCGGCGCGATTGCGATTGTGGCTTCGTCTGCGATTCGATGGTAGATCTTGATGCAAAATGATTGCTAACTAATGGCTATGAAGGAAGTGAGAGTAATTGGAAGACAATGTAGTGTATCGTGGTAAATCCTCGAGAGTAGAACGAGTTCCCGTCACTGGGAAAAAGGAAGTTTTGGCGGACGCTTGATAAGAATAAAGCTTCCGACTTGTGAAGACCTCGATTTCAAGTTTGAAAAGTGGGGCAGTACAGCACCTTGACGTCGTTTCTCAAATTCTTGCGAAAGAACTTTCGAATTTACAACCCAAATTTACTTGTTTTAAAGTAGAAATCATACGCCATTACACCATACAATTTATTATATAGTGCAGATCTTGCCATTGTGCTAATACAAGGGACTTGGCATGCGTTGTGAACCCTCCGTTCCCACAACTTAGGTACCTAGGTACATATGTACATCTCTCTACTACCGGTGAAGACAAATACAGCGAAGAGCAGTAGCATCGTTTGGGCTGCGCATACCTTTCATTGCATGTAACTAGCATCATCTCACGCCCAGCATGGAAGGTAAGCGCAAAGAGAGGGGAGACTCCTTTAAACAAACAAGGTGGTGTCTTGAGGTCCCGACGGGCAGTCCAGATCCAGGTATTAATGTACATGACGATGACTCTATGCTATGGTTATGCTTGAAACGCCGAGACAGACACAATCCTCAGAATGCTTATCTACAGAAGCCTCCTACGCCGTGCGTAAAAATGTTGATCGAGTCAAGTACCGCAGTACCTGACGCTACCAACAGAAACATGAAACCCCTTCTGCCCAACACCCACACAACCCTTCCTCCTTTCCGGGCTATAAACAAGAAAACAACGAAGGAGAACAGGAACATAAGAAAGAAAGAATATAGAACACAAAGTAAAGAAAAATGCCTGGGTATATAGCGCAAGAAACCACAAATAATTACAAAATAATAATATGTAGATAATACCAAAAATGGCCCATCACGTCGTAGGCCTCAAATTCAACACATAAGGAAGCGCATCCGGATCATCCCTCGTCGCCAGACGAATCACCGATCCAGAGCCACCACTCCTCGTTGAATCCTTGGAGCAAAGACTTGAACTCGAACTAGGGGGTTGGCCGCCCATCGTGTGCTGCTGCTGCTGCTGCTGTAGTCGCCGCGTCGGCGCAAAGGTAGTCGCACCGTTGTTGTCGGCACTTGATGTCCGCGATAGCATGCCCGCGCCAGTGCCTGTGTCTGGTATCCTACTGCCGGGGCTGATGGGAGCGGTGTAATAGCTCCACGCGCGGGCAGAGGGCGTCCGCCTATGTAGCGACGGCCGTGGGTGGCGACGCACGGAGCTCATCGTGCTGCGAGAGATGCTGCTTCGCGGCGAAGGAGGGTTTGTGTACAGCGGTGCGTCATTGTCAATATCGGCATCGCTTTCTGAAGGACCCCAGCCGTAACTCGTATCGTTCTCGTTCTCGTTGTCGCCATCGTTGTCGTCGTCGCCGTCCTGGTAGGGGGACTGCAAGACGCGCGGGTCGATCGGCTGCATGGCGCGCAAGACCTCGGCAAACAGATGCATAAGCTCCCGGAAGCGCTGATTCGACAAGGGCCTATTGGAGAAGCGCGCGTACTCATACCGGTCGAGAAAGAGACTCGTCGTCGACTCATCACCAACGGGGGGTAGAACGCCCATGTGTGAAAGGTGACCGAGGTAGTCCGACATGGTCATAAAGGGCATGCGTTGCAACAAAGCCGCTGCCTCTGCACCCAGCACACGCGTTTGCCCCCCCGCGGAATGACCATCGACAGATTGCCTAGGAGAAGCCAAAGCCAGCGCCTTGGCTTCAATCAGATGCGGCAGCTCACACAAAACACTGCTGTACTGGAGATTTCGCAAATCAGGACACTTGGGCGACGCCCACCCATCGTGCTCAATCTCATCCCAGTCCGATCGTCCCTGTAGCGGCAACGACGGCAGCGCCAAGCCGCCACTACCATCTTCCCCTGCCGCCTTTTCCGATCTTGTCCTCACGGTATCCTGCTCTGCTCTCGGCCTGTTGCTCCCATCGCCTGTACCAAGCTTCCCGTCCAGATCAAGCGCCACATCTCTCGGCCGCGCCGCATAGGAAATCACCGCACTGCGGCTCAGACCACTTTGAATCATTCTGTAGACCGCATCCTTCACGTCGCCCTTGTCAATCGGCACCCATGCCTTGGGAATGCTCGCCAGCGCGGTCTTGTTAATGTACAGGCGTAGGATGTACACGAAAATGACGATCGTGACCGTGACCACGTACGAGATGGTCAGGATGGTGACATTGTAATTTTGGCCGTTGCGGAGAGATCGCTTGATGGCATCGGCGGGTGTGATTAGGAGCAGGGCGATGAGAACGAAGATTAAAAGGACGTAGATGGATCCGTATAGGACACGGAGAAACAAGCGCTGATATCGCATCTTCCGAACTCCTCGACCCCTTTTCTCGGTCTCTTCTTTTCTTCTTCTCGTCTTTATTTTCTCGGGTCGCACGTGTCTCGGGAGGGTTCGCCCGTTGGCCGCGGAGGGAGAGGAAGGAATGCGACTGGCGGTTACGGCAGGAGGAGGCGCGATTCTGACCACGGCAGCGTCCAAAGCCTCGAGGTTGGGGCGGTATCGGGCGAAACTGGAAGCATGGCTAGCAGACTGTACTTGAATGCCTGGTCATCGGATCAAAGGTGATGGCAATTCTCATGCGACGCGTAGAAAGGATTGGGAGAGAAAAGTCAGAGGCATTGAAAAGGAGCGAGACAGATCAGAGAGGAGGAGGCTTGTCTGGACTACCTATGATGCCGGTTGCTAGCTTAAGTGGGCCTCAGGTCGGGCTGTAGCGAAGGCTGCGCAACGCAAATCAAACAATGTCGCAACAAGGCACGGGACGAGCGTTTACGGAGTAAGAAGAAAACAGATACTGATAAAGCATGTAGATAGACACCAGTCTATGAGATCACAAGTCATTATAACGATCTAATGAAGTCCATGTTTCATCTACTTCACATAGGTAGTTGCGCCGTCTCCGCACAGGCTTTGGCAGCGTCGAACCATCGCAGCCTTATACGTTCCGATGCATCGCGGTTCAACTTTCAACCCTACCATCCCCTACCTTACCTGCTCCATCTCAGGTCTTCTCGACACCCTATGCTGCATCCTTGAAGGCTGCGGCTTTTTTGCCTCAACAGCCCTAGACTTTGGCATCGCTTCCTTCTTCTCAACTATCGGCTCCTCTGGTTTGGGCTTCACCAAGGCCTCCTTAGCCATGCGCATGTCGCCCAGAGATAGGTGTAGATCGTGCCTAAACGGCTCAAACTTGGCAATAATCTGTTCAAGCCCGGATCGCAAAGCATCCAAAACTTGATCCACTTCCGGAGAGTCCCTGCACCCAGATGGATCGGTCCAATGCACCGGGAACGTCAGCTTGAGGCCCTCCACTTTCTGTATGACGGATGTTAATGTGCGAATGATGGTCGGAACATCTCTGTGGACATTGCCGAATTGATCTTCTGCAAGACTGTGCACGGCCAAATGGCAGAGAGCTTGTGCGGCATGTATGTACAGCTCAGGCTCCGCGTGGGGCTTGCCCATGACCACGCCGGCCAGACGTGTGCGATAGTCATGGCGAAAAAGGCTGCTGATGAACCCAATCTTCATGAAAGTCGTTGTCCAGTTCTCAATCTCGCTGCGTAAGTGCTCAGGAGACAAGGCCTCTTGCTGCTCCTTGGATAGTATTCTGTCCTTAGTGCCCCGCCACGTCTTCTTGGCGAAGGGACTGAGGTCGGAAACGGGAGTTGCCCCTGGCGCTCTCGCAATGTGATCCAGAGCTCTTTCAACTCCGCTCAGAAGCCCAGTACTTTGCTCGATTGGGTTCAAGACTGCATCCTGTCGGAGAGGAGCCGATACACGATGCTTCTGCTGAATAAGTTGCGCCGACTGTGCCGCGGCTACTGCAGGTGGGGGGCTTCTGTATTCGTCGACACGATTCTCGATTTGCTTCAGGAGATCCATACATGTGTTATAGATTTGTGACCATGTCGAACCATCCTTGCGATCGATGTCACAATAGATAGCTTGACGCCGAGCTTCGGATTCTTGTGCGATGAGGGACAGTTCCCAGAGAGCGAACGACTGATCATGGAAGAGGTTAGTGGTTTCGTTGCTATACCATAATGATTTAGAAGGCGGGGAAAGTCACCGGCAATCTCGACTCACCTGGATTGACAATTTCTTGCTCTTGAGTCCATTCACCAGGCTACCGTTGGGGTCCTTGGCTTCAGACGTCAAAGGCATGCCGTGTTTAAGCGGCTCTCTAACCATGAAGACAGAGAATGCAGTGTTGCCCGACGACCAAACAAAGTTCAGCAATGTGCCAGCGTAAAGGCAACGCACCAGAAGAAAGAGGTCGGTGGGAAAGAATGACGGGAGAACGGCCGTTTTGGGGAGTTCATTGAAGGGTCGTAAAAAGAGCAAAGCCCAGCTCCAGGCGAATGAACGGAAGACCGCATAGTACAGTATCAGACACAGAAGTGCGGCTGACAGGGCCTGCCGCGCGCACTGTCCCAACACGGTAGGTAGTTTCAAGAGGACGGTCTGAAAGGGAAGCGGCAGGAAACTCAGACCCTTTGACTGAACAATCGAGCTGCGCCTCGAGACGCCAAAGTCTAAGCGGTCGATATCCACCCGATAATGGTTGATGGTTTGCAGAAGAGCGCAAATGCCGAGGTAGCAGGCCAAGAAGAGCGGCCGTTCGTTTAGTCGAGGTCGATCGCCACTAGAGTGGGTGACCCAACTCAAGTTGGCAGATTCGGACATGGAAAAGAGAAAGATGGGACAGAAGAGCAAGCTCGAGATGCCGTACCAGAATCCGGTCTCATATGTCGAGAGGTTGAGCAGAGAAGAGCCAAGGGTTTGCAGGCCGGATTCGGTGGTTTTCAGGCCGACATGGTAATGCGCGATACGGAGGATGAGAATCGATAACCCGCACGCGAATATGAGGAGCGCTCGAAGACCTGTGAGCCCAAAAGGAAGCCATGCCCAGAAATCTACCAGCGATGAAGAAGAAAAACGTCATGTCAGTAACGGCGAAGATGAGGCGCTGGTGAGGGGACTTTGTTGCTGCGGAGTGAACCAACATGAGCTCCAGTCGGCCAGGAGGAGAGCTTCCACATAGGAAACAGCCAGCAACAGGATGGCAGTGGATGAGAAACGCCTATGCAGAGCGGGCTGCAAGGTGTCCTTGTAGGAAGCCCTTCGCACTGGAGCGCCGGCCATGATGATGGCGCATACGCATTGCCTTGGGCGGAGAAAAGCTGGTGGTGTTTTGGCTGAGGACAAGATATTGTTCAGTCCGAAAAAGTACCAGATCAAAAGCCAAGATCAGGATCCCAGATCAAAATGGAGACGGGTTGGCCCCAGCAAGCGGGAGCCATCGCCTGTGCCAATCACGTGGCGGCGGATGGGATGGACCCACTCTCAGCGTCACTCAGCGTCAACCCAGCAGCCACCCACAGTGCAATCCTGAACGAGTGACGCTAGGCGGCTAGATACAGTACCTAGACTGCGGTTGCTTCAGACTGTTTCGTCACATCCGCGGGACCGCGCTTCCGACTTGGAACTTGCCACGCCAGCAACCGTGACAGCGCAACAGGCTTGGATTTGCGTCTTATATTCCATTGACGATATTCATTGTTCGCGCACCGAATCGCTCCGCCTCACACCGCAAACCGCCAGCATGTCGTACGATCAACTCTCAAATCTCGAGTCCGGCCGTCAAGGCAATTACAGCGACGATCCGGACTTCCAGACCCTCCAATATGACCTTAAGAACAAACTGCAAAAGCTTCTGGTCAGCAACCGCGATCTTTCCAAGGACATCAACTCTCTAGGCACCAAAAAGGATAACCCTCGCTTGCGCGAGCGAGTGAACAAAGGCCTGGAATCGACGCGCGAGTTGTGCAGGGGAATTGGAGAAGGCGTGAAGCGATTACAGACGTGGGATGATTTGACGGTATGTTTTGTGCTGGCTACACCTCTCCTCTTATCCATCTTCACCCGGAACAAACACGGCTAGAGGTCGAAAACGGTGAAAGAGAATGACAGAAGAACAATTGCTGATATCTTGGATTTTCAAAAATCATAGAAGCAACAAAAATACGAACAAACGAAGGTATCAAGCGACTTTCAGACCGCACTGCAAGAGTTCCAAAACCTCCAAAGACGGGCGCTCGACAAGGAAAAGGCTTCTGTCAGCGCCGCCCGAGCCGCGCACGGATCCGATTCCCACGACCAAGGTGGCAGTGGTGGCGGCATCTATCAGGATCAGGACCAGCAGAGCCAGCTTCTTCTCCAGGAGCAGCAGCAGCTGGCGCCACAAGACGAGGTGGATTTCCAAGAAAGCCTCATTATTGAGCGCGAAGAAGAGATTCGCAATATAGAACAGGGTGTTGGGGATCTAAATGTGCTCTTCACGCAGGTTGCGCATATTGTGGCAGAGCAGGATGCTGGCATCATGACTCTGGCGGACAATGTAGATCGAACGCACGAGCATACCATGCAGGCTGATAGGGAAACGAGGCAGGCGGCTCGGTATCAGAAGGCGGCGCGCAACAAGAGCTGCTGTCTGTTGCTGATAATGGGTGTTATTCTAACTATCGTAATTTTGGCCATTGTTCTCGGTTAATGTCGGGCCGGGCGATGCATGTGTTCAAGTATCGGGTGGTGGTTTCAGCTTGTTGCAGGATTCCGGTTTTGCCACTTGCTCTCTGTGGTCGTCCGTCCTGTTATTGGAGTTGGCGCGACTGGTGGTTTTCTGGTTTGCTTTCTATCTCTCTTTTTCATGGGGGTTTTCTTTTTCTTTGGGGTTAGGGGGGAGGCTTCTGTTTCTTTTAGTTCCATTCTCCTATATTATACACAGCCTCATGACGTTTGCGCGTGCGACAAGAGAACTGGCATTTCTGATACTCAACTCTTCAGTCTACTCTAAATCACAAAAACTGCACATGACTAACATACAGGTTGCTCATTGGGCGTCTTTCCATAATTCTCCCTCCAGCCCGGCCACAGCAACCTATTTCTTCGGACATTTTAGGAATACATGGTCGACAACACGAATTCGTGGCATCGTCAACTTCGATGGTCGCGTCGGCATAGTCTTCCGCAGCAAAGTGTCATTCACAATGTGGAGAGAACTCAACGTGATCCAGTACAAAAAGACGGCACTCGGCAGCTCGGCAAGCAAGAAAGGAAACATCGGCGTCAGCAGCAAAACACGCATGATGCCCCTCATAATTGGATTATGGTGGCCACTATACACGTCATCCCTCTTGCGACCTCTAAGAAGCTCCCAGATTTGAGTCCTGGAGTATTGGCCCCATGCGCTTTTTGCTATCAAGGCCGAGCAAATCGCCGGAAGAATATGGTAAGAATCCATGGCCGTGAGGTCCACGAACCAGAGACACCCTCCCTGCTCAAGAGTCTGGTCAAACAACCCACTTGTATCCAAGAGTGCTCCCGCTTGAGTATTCGTGCTCGCCAGACCAGTCCAATGGCTGATGAACGTTATCGGCGCGCCGCACAGCCGGCGCAGCGCCTCCGAAACAAGAACCAAGGGCACAACGCTCAGAAACGAAGGCAGCTTCTTCCATCCCTGCACACCAAAGTTCTTGTAGATTCTGCGCTTTGACTTCCGGGTCAATTTCAATACCGCGATGGCGTCACGAGTTCGGAGCCGTTCAGACCGCTCTTCAATATTCTTCCAGTGTCCGCGTCCAGGCTCTTCAGGGTTTACCGCAGGAGGCTTGTGGGAAAAATAACAATTTTTTGTGTGTCGTACATTCCAGGCAGTGACGAGGGGTTCCAACTCGGCTTGCTTGTTTAGCACGTAACGCACGTAGCGCTGTGCTGGATACCTCCATACGACGTTGATGGCTACGCCGACGAGCGGTATGGTGGCCCACCACGGGATTCCACCGCTGTAGTGTATGCTGGAGATGGCGTTCGCTGTCAAGTTCACGAGGTCGCCGAAGCCTTCGAGGTGAATATGTCGTTTTGTGGATGGTGTCGAGAGTGAGGGTAGGAGGTGAGGGCGTGTTCTTGCGAGGGATACGATCCGGGACGCGGATCTATAAGCCAGCGGCATGGCGGGCCACGCAATGCGGAACAGACGGGATGCGGGATTCTGAATGTCGCGATCGAGAGTGGTCTTGGGATGTTCTCTTTTCAATGAGGTTTACCGTGAGAAGATTTGTACCTTGTGCCTTATGTAGGTAGTCGAGAGGTTGAGGTCACACAATAAACCAAAACGCGCCAGGGTAGACTCACTCAGGACCCACCCACACGCGTGCCTGGGGCTTAGCTTGTGAACATGAAGTGTAGCTTGATGTACCTTCGCGGGCGGCCGGTGTTCTGTATAAGGGCTCCTACAAGCTTACAGCCGCCCCCAAGCTGGCATTCCCTGACCAAGCTTAGACCAAGCTTAAGCGTGCGTTCTACAAGCTTCTACACAACATAGGCCTCACGCGAAGACTAGGAGCCCTTATACAGAACACCGGCCGCCCGCGAAGGTATGTGCCTAGATACATTAGGTACTTAGGTATTAATCTAGGTATGTACATCCACACATAGGTACCATAGGTACATAGGTAGGTATGTACCAGGTATCTACTACATACAACTTGAAGAGAATGGGATTTCGAGAAGCGATGAGGCCAAAAAGAAGTATAATATGGAGTTGATACCCAACATAGCTTAACTTGGTACATGTTCACCACTGACACGCTGCTGCTCAAGAGGCTCCAAGCAGAAAGAAGAAGAGTGAGTTCCTTTGAAGTATGGCATCATAGAGAGCAATGGGATTTCAGTCATACTTTGCAAAAGGCCATGACAGATTAAGTACATACTGAAAATGAATTCATTGACCCGTCTTCGCGCTCTATAATTCGTTAATAGCTAATACAAACAACATGTAACATGCTTATACATATAAGTACAAGTACGTCTAACAGCAGAGTCTGCATTATGAAAGGCATGCTCATGGATCTATGAAGCTCTCAGGCATGGATTGATCATCCAAAATCAGGTTCTTCCACCTCAACGACATCTCACTCCCCTACTTTATCACAGAGAGCGCCTTCTCTTCTTGCTCACAGTAGTCCCATTATTCGAGTTGGTATAAAAGGAGACTGAATCAGTCGAGTTCGTATACGTATTCCCGCAGATGGAGGAATACGCGCCAAAAACGTCTCCCCGATTGCGCAAGAACCCGCGCATGCCATCGGCCGAACAGCTCTGTCCTGGACCGTCGAAGCAGCCAGGTAAGACCTGGGGGCTCTGGTTGAGAAGCACCCGGTAATACGTGGCCACATCGGATGAAGTGGTGTCGCTGCCATTCCTAGTCTGAGCCTGAGTGGCAGCTACGCCATAATTAGACGTACAATTCATGCGCTCAATGGCAACGTTGGTCAGAAACGGGAGGATGCGACTCGAGACCCAGGCGCGGTTGTAGTTGATCTGATCGAGGGGCATCGTGTCGTTGACATTGTCGCCGTTGGAGAACTGGCTGTTATTGAAAAGGCCCATGGCGACGAGCACCGTGGGAGGAAGCTCGCGATGCGTGAAGGAGATGTACAAGTCCTGAGCTGCTGTATCATCAGACAGAAGACCCATTGTCGCATTGAGCCATGGGAAACCGATTGCGCCCGAATACGGACTACCGTAGCCGGTGTTGTAGTGGTACTGGATGTCCTGGCTATACTCGAATTGCAGCCACTCATCGGGCGAGAAGAGGTTGGTGGAACAAAAGGGCGATGAACCACGGATCACGGTATCGTAGCCGCACATGGCCTGCATTGCCACCACATCGCTGAGCGTAAAGTTGAATCCTGGCGCCAGAGTCTCGAGACGGGAGATGATGGGCGCAGTATAGGCCTTCACATACTGTTTTTGCTGTTTGGATCCCGCGGACGCAGAATAGCCCTTGCAGCTCTTGTACGGCGTCAAGCTGTCGGCACCTTCCTCCTTTCCTTCAGGAATCTCGACGACATTGATGGTTCTCTCGTCGATCTCAAGGCCCCGGACGAGATTATTCGCGCTCATGACGGTGCGCTCGGCCGTCGAGGTCCATACCCTCTGCGGCAACCTCAGCTTCGGGTAGCGATACGAGATAGACAGTCCGAGCTGCGCGGCCTCCACCTTGCCCGTCCGTGTCAACAACTCCTGCTCCGCAAGCGAGGGAGGCTCCCAGGTCGTCAAGAAAGAAAGCTGAGGAATTTTGGACCAGTCCAAGCTCGAATTGCCGAGCTTATGAAGGAAGGGCTCCAGGTATGACTCGTAGTCAAAGTCGTTGGCATTGATCGCCGCATGTCGCACCAAATACGCCGCCCTGGTGACCGAACAGCCCTGCGGTGGTTTTGGATCTCGCGGAGGATCGGCGGGCTCAAAGTAAGGCGTGATGCCTGCGAGATGCTCCAGGGGATTGAAAGCATAAGACGAGTAGAGAGGCGTCTGGAACTGCATGGCTCCGGCGCCGCCAATGGCAGCCCAGACTGCGATCAACGCGATTGATTTCATTTTGGAGCTTTTTGCTGCTACTACAGAGCGACAAAGAAGAAAAGAAAGTCGACTGGCTTTTCAGACTTTTCAGAGGCTGTGGCTTCTTGCCAGGGAGAGGGAATTCGTGCGGCGGCCATACATTTTATAAACATGGCTTTATCATGGCTTGGAACTGCCATGGCCGACAGGGACTTTTACCTGTCCAACAAGAGCAAAGCATGATTGCCAGTGGGACATTGAGAGAGGTGTAGCTCATGCGTCATCGGCGCACTAAGGTTGCCTCGATGATGCGTCGTCATTGTCAGTCAAGCTTGGACGCGCAGCAGCAATTCAGGGGTGGAAGATATGTACCTACCTACCTAGAGCTCCCAAGATAATAGATTTCGGAGTTCCCAAGATTGCGCAAAGCGAGGCTCTAACGGAGTACTTGCGCTTCTTTCCGGCCATTCTGACTTACTCGTCCAAGCATACATACCAGTACTCCGTAGGTAGGTACATATCTATTCACCTGCGTCGGCGCAAAAATGAGAGAAAGTTCACACTCGGTGTGACGTCTTGAATGTTGAAAGCTGGCTGGGGCCTGCTCCACTGCGTTTTGCCAGGGAAGTGGAGCTGCGAAGATCTCCAAGTCAGTGACATTTGCAACTTGCAACATGCGAGCGCCACGTGAAGCTTCTAAGTTCTGAGAACGTTTGTTTATACTGGAACAGACAGTATCCTACTGGGTCTTGTCTTGACCCCAACATAGGTATCGTATCAGCTGGTTCGATTGGCCCAAAGAATCGAACATACATACATACATCTTTTGATTGAGGAACATGTTGATCTTGGTCAAACCGCGGTCATCCAATGGTATCCATCCTCGGCTCCACGCGACAAGACCGAGGTCGACGATCTGGTGTTTGGAAGTCCAAAGCCTCCTCTGTATCGTATGTATGTACATATGTACTCCGTAAGTTGCGCCGTGTAAGTGAACGGGATACCCTGGCACGGATTGACTCACTGAGATGATAAAGTCAGATGAAGCAAAGCGGCAAAGCCCCCTTTGCGCGGCGCAGCACCCCCTGCCCCTGACTCTCGGGCGAGTCACTCATGCAAAAGTGGACCACGTGCGGCACGAGGGGCTTCAATCTGAACAGCTCTCCTCACATCATACACGTAACACGTCCCTGTCTTCCCGTTTGACACGAGGAAGCTTGGCACTGTGGCAGTGGGAGTCAAGTCCTCATATTCATTCACCTAACTGCTTCCGTCTCTCTCTTTCGCATATCTCTCTTTGGCCCCAGCCAGCAATGCCACGTCGTCCGAACGGTCTCCGGCAAATGCCCAGTCTCATCATTCTTTGAATCGAACCACCTGCCACTTTGTTAAAAACAAAGTACGCCTCCGCCGTACAATCCAGCTTGCCAGCATCGCCGAACACCTGCGTCAGCCATGGCCGAAACCTCGTCAACGCCAGTCAGCGGCAAGTCGGCTTTCTTTGGTCTGGAACCCGGAGCACTTTCCATGGCAATGCTTCTTGCGGCATCGACGCCACTGCTCCTCCCCCTCCTAGCGCCCTTTATCATAGGTCGATTTGGCCGGCTCCTGGGCTTTATCCTGAAGAAGAAGACCGAGGGCCGACGGGCTCATCTCATTTCCCTTATGAACGAAGACGATGAGAAATACTCGAAAGAATATGCCAGCTCCAAAGCAAGCTCAAGTGGCGACGGGAACGCGATGGGTGGAGAGACGAAACTGGACTCGCCTAGAGACAAGGACTGGGACGGGATCGTTGGATTCTTCCATCCCTTTTGGTAAGCAAGCTTACGTAGATCTACTTATGGTTTGTCTGGGAACGATGTCACTAAGAATCATGCTATCGCAGCAACGCTGGAGGCGGCGGAGAACGTGTGCTATGGGCTGCAATCCGCGCTACCCAGGATCAGTGGCCAAAAGCCAAGTGCGTGGTTTATACTGGC
Source organism: Claviceps sp. LM454 group G7 (assembly GCA_018360575.1). Classification (NCBI taxonomy): domain Eukaryota; kingdom Fungi; phylum Ascomycota; class Sordariomycetes; order Hypocreales; family Clavicipitaceae; genus Claviceps; species Claviceps sp. LM454 group G7. The sequence continues at coordinate 42,551 of SRQL01000182.1, forward strand.
GATCATGATGTGAACAAGCAGGCCATTCTGCAACGTGTCAAAGTGAGTCAAGAAACACTGGTCTTGCGCCCTGGGGTCCCTCTGTTAGATAAAACCCTTAGAGAGATAGAGAAGAAGCTCACGATTATTCCAGAGCAGGTTCAATATTCGTCTACATCCCCCGACCGTCCAGTTCCTTTATCTCTCGAAACGCCATTGGGTCCTTCCCTCAAGCTGGCCACGATTCACATTACTGGGGCAGTCGCTTGGATCCATGGTACTGGCGTGGGATGCCTTTTCCCTACTAGTTCCCGACATTTTCATCGATACGATGGGCTACGCTTTCGCATTGGGTCTTTGCAAATTCTTGTTTTCCAGAGTACCGACAGGTGCTTACGTGCATTATCCGACGATCTCGACCGATATGCTCGAATCGCTGGACCCCACCTCCGCAGTAGGAGCCCAGGGTGTGAACGCTGGCCAGGGCACGGGTACTCGCGGGTTCGTGAAAAGGGCATACTGGCAACTCTTTTCCAAGCTTTATGCGTGGGTTGGGTCATCCATTGACGTGGTCATGACCAACTCGAGCTGGACTCAGGCACATATCAAGAGTATTTGGGGACCAAACAGAGTCCACAAGGATCGCAACAACCCCATTGCTGTTGTATACCCCCCGGTGGCGGTGCGTGAACTTGAACAGGAAGTCGAGGTATCAGATACGAGTGAGACGAAACGGGAGCAGGTCATTGTGTGCATTGCGCAGTTTCGACCAGAGAAGAACCACCAGTTGATTCTACAGGCTTTTTCCCGATTTGTAAAGACCAAGAGCAAAGCCGCGCTCAAGGCCCGACTTGTTCTTATCGGCAGCGTTCGGGATGATCAGGACTCGAAGAAGGTGTACCAGCTCAGACTTCTCGCGAATGAGCTTGGCATCAAGGACAGAGTAGACTTTCACCTTGACGCATCATGGCCCGAGATCCTAGAGTGGCTCAGAAAGGCGTCTGTAGGTGTAAACGGCATGTGGAATGAGCACTTTGGCATTGGTGTCGTTGAGTACCAAGCTGCCGGGCTCATCTCCGTTGTGCACAACAGCGGTGGCCCAAAGCTCGATATCGTCGTTGATGTGGACGGACAGCCAACCGGTACGTGACGTGACCCCAACACGGCATATGGCATGGAAAGCAAAGCAAAAAGGGCAGCTAACATTTTTCACTCAGGTTACCACGCCAGCACTGAAGCAGAATTTGCCGAGGGCTTTGAAAAGGCCCTCTCAGATGCCAATCCATTGGCCATGCGCAGACGCGCTCGCGAGTCTGCGACGAGATTTACCGAAGAAGAATTTGTCAAGAAGTGGGTTGCGGAGACGAGTCGTCTGGTTGCTCTGAGAAGACAATAGAGATGGATGAGATGACGTAGTCTTTTCCTTTTGCTTTGTAAACACACGTGCATAGAATCTGAAGATACCCCGCCACTTCATCATCTTTCTTATTTCTCATTTTTCTATTTTAGCTACTCTTTTGTTAGTTTTCTTTTGCCTCCTTCATATGGACTTGGTATCTTACCGCTATTGATCAAGACGAATAAGAGGTCGAGTATCTGAAGGAACACCCAATGTGGCTGATTGCTCATCATAGCAGGTTGTAGTTTAGAGGTGATGTATAAAGCTGAGAGAAACGTCTCCACGACACGGCATGGCATCTCCATGCACATTGTCTGCTTCTTCGCATTTGACTAGGTAGTCTTCTCTTCTAAATAAGAACCTGTTTTTCTGTTGTAGAAATCTCCCGTCTATATCTTTAATTATTTGCTGTGCCCTAGATACTACACATCATCTAAACTAAATACTACTCTCCTCTCCTCTCCTTGACCCTCTGACCCCCTCTACCGTTATCTTGACATGATATGATTACTCTTCTATGTACATACATACCTCTCAGCTCAACCAACACATATTGAAAGATCATATCGTCAATCCCGCACTATTACCCTGCCTCGGCTCCCCCACCGCCTCAAACTGCCCGCCCGCATGCCTAATTATCCCCTGCACAGCACTCAGCCCCTTCGCTACCCACGTAACAACATGCCCTCTCTTTTTCAGCCCCGACACAATATCCTTATCAAACCCGTCTTCCTCCAGAAGCACCGTGTTTGGCATGAGCTGGTCATGTAGCCGGGGCTGAGTGAGGGCCTCGCGTAGGGTCTTACCCTGCTCAAGGATATGCCAGAGGGAAAGAGCCGTGGAGGAGATGATGCGGGAGCCGCCTGCTGCACCGATGGTAGCGTAGAGGTCCCCGCTCGGGAGGGCGGCGATGATGGGGGTGATGGAGGAGAGGGGGCGTTTGAACGGGCGGATGAAGTTGGCAGGGGCGGGGGGGAAGCCGAACTGGTTGGGAGTATCGGGGATGGAGAAGTCGTTCATTTCGTTATTTCTTGAGGAGCGTTAGTTGAACTATATGTGTATAGGACGGAAGTGGCGGGATAGTTCATGGAGAGATAGGAGAGGGGGTTGTTCTATTCTAAGATCCTTTGGCGAGAAGGGGACCAACTCACAGAATGATGCCCGATCCCGGCTCCATGATCTGCGCCCCAAACAACAGATTCACCGTTGTGGTTAGCGACGTAGCCATGCCCGATTCATCCGCCGTCACAAGATGCGATGTCCCATGGCTGCTCGGCAGGGCCAGGCCCTCAGGATTGTACTCCCGCAACGGCAATGTGTGAGAATCCGAGATCCGATCCCTCGTGTGCCGCGCATATGCCGTATCTAGCAACCGCGTCTCGAGAGCTTCGGTCTCCTTTACGAAGTCAGGGTCTCCGAGTGAGGCGCGTGCGCCATAAGCGAAGCGCATTGCCTCGGTGAGGCGATGCGTCGTGAGAGCCTCGTCGTCGGACGTATCGTTGTGATACTGCTCCATGGTCTTGAGGAAGTTGAGAGCGATGGGGCCACTGGCGGGGGCGCCCATGGTATAGAGATGCATACCGTGGTAGGTGGCGTTCTTGACGGGGCGGGTGAGGACTTTATAGGAAGCAAAGTCGGAGGCTGTGAGAGTACCGTTGTAGTCCTGGATGTACTTGACCATGGCGGCGGCTGAGGGGGAATCATTCAACAATTCAATACGGAGTACATATGTAATACAAGTTATGTTTCATGTGACAACAGATCCAATCATGTTGG